>PVHY01024464.1:0-19598 GCA_004024945.1 Uropsilus gracilis
GACAGGATTGGGAGTCAAGGTCCTGGCATTTCCAGCCAGAAGTGCCCTAAGACTGAGGTAAACCCCACGAAGCTCCTTGAGGAGCAGAAGTGGGGCTCTATTCTGTTTGGAACATTTGTGAGGGTGTGGACTCTTTCGGTTTGGTTTTTTTCCGTATCTGTAAATAAATCTCTTGTCTATCCTGGTTGTTAAGGTTGATGTCTGAGCAGCTGCTGGGCGCAGGCGGGAGAACCCATAAGAAGGAGGAATTTAAACGGGGGTGTCCCTATCCCCCGATAACACTAATGAAGAGTTTGTAGCCTGCTTTGGAGAGAGAAGCAGGCAGATAGGTGTAACCAGTTAAGTAAAGTCAGAAAGTTTTCTTTAGACCCTGTTTCAGTCACTGATAGTCTTGGTTTGATATTTTGGTTAAAAAGGCTGGGGATGCAAAGGAACTGCTTCGGAGAGAGAAGCAGGCCTGTAAGCCTTTCTCGGGTCACCCTGTTTTAGCCCTAGCCAGTGATCTTGGGTACAAGGTACATAGAGTGTGAGGTTAAAAAGACTGAATGGAAGCTGATCCTAAGGTGGTGGGAGGAGGTGGGAGAGTTAAATATCCATCATTTTGTATTTTTATAAAATATAGTTTTAAACCTCATTTAGAAAACAAAACTGAGTGTGGGCAACAACAGCAAGATTTATTAATTGAAAGGGAACTCTAATTCCTTTCTAATATATTTCTATTTTGCAAATCCAGGTGTCAGTACCTATTTCAGCCAAAGTGACTTTTGATTGAGGAATTATTTCATCCTAAGGGCTTCATTTTGTTATTTTTTTTATTTATTTGCACAGAAACCTGCTTTTCTCATGTCATTCAGGAAGGATCATTAGTGTTACTTGATAGATGCCTTTTGCTCTAGTTTTCTTCTCATGTTCCTAAATCTTGCTGGGTATGGGCAGCATATGGAACCCATGCTCTTAGGACTCAAAAATGAGATACTCAACTCAAGTACTGAACACTAAATACTTCTCCCATCCAGAAAGTCTCAGAAATACTACATCTCTGAGGAAAACATAATACAGGCCAATTTAGAAACGGAGCTAGGTATTACAGAATGTGTCTAGAACACAATAAAAATGTGAAATTAATACTAAAATTAGCACTTAAAATGCTTAAAAAGAATAGTGTCCAGACAGAAAACTTAATTCAGAATGGAAAAGACTTGCATATAAGGCCTAAACCATAAAATATAAAGAAGAAAACATAAGCAAAATGTTCTTCTGTCAACTCAGGCAACCAGGCAATGTCTTGGCACCTAACTCTAACAATCAGGGAAACAAAAGCAAAAATAAGTAAGTAGGATTATATCAAACTAGAAAACTTGACAGTGAATGAAGCCATCATCAAAATGGAAAGAGATCCTACAGAATGAGGGACTTACAAGTCATATATCTGACAAGGAGTTACCACGCAACATATGCAAATAACTTATAAAACTCAACAACAAAAAACAAAAACCTGTTTGAAAAATAGATGGAGGAGCTGAGTAGATACTTCTCCAAAGAAGACACACAGATCTCTTATTATTATTATATGATCTCTTATTATTAGGGAAATGCAAATGGAACAACAGTGATATTTCACCCCACACCTGTGAGAATGGTTATTATTCAAAAGACAAAAAATAAACATTTGAGAGTATGTAGAGACAAGGAAAACCTTGTACACCCTTGATGGGAAAGAAAATTTCTGTGACCAATATGGAAAGTGGTATGGAGATACCTCAAAAAAAATGAAATTCTATGGGATTCAGTTATCCCATCTCTGGAATAATACAAAAATGCTAATCCCAAGAGATAAATACACTCTCATTTCCATTTCAGCATTTTTTCACAAAAGCTATGAGCTGCATACAACCTAAGTACCCATAAACAGATGATTAGATTAAGAGTGAACTACCACTCAATTATAAAAAGGTGAAGTCCTACCATTTGTGAAAACATGGTTGAACCTAGAGGGTATTATGCTCAAAGAAGTAAGTCAAAGAAACACAAACACCCCATGACTTCATGCATATGTAACCTATAGAAAACAAAAGAAATCAACTAAATAATGCCAAAAGAATAAATCTGTGGTCTATAAAAATGTAATAGAAGAAGTAGGAAGGAAAGGAAAAGAAACAGAACAATTCTATCTTATAATAGATTCAAACCATTGGAATTTTTTTCTTCTCAGACATACTCTGTCAAGAGTTCTCAGACATTAATCTGTGAAGAGGTCTTTTCCTTGCCTGCCCTTTGTGGCAAATTCTCATCCTCTCTAAGCCTTCACCTCTAAGATCTTTTAATGGGATAATGTTTGTAAAATGTTGCTTTTATGGCTTATCATCATCATCTTTTCTTTCATCAATTCCAAGAAACTTGTTTTACCTAGAACACTTTCCTCCTTGACTACTGTACCATCCACATCAGTTTCACTACTACAAACCTAAGTCTCTTAGCCAAATGATTCTGTCCAATCTGAAATTTTTCTATATAAATTTTATTGACATGATCTCCACCCTTTTTGGTTTTCCCTAACTTGTGGGTCTCATTTTGGAAACTTCATTTTATTTTCTTAAAAGTAGTATTAAGTCTTGTTTTATAATATATGGCTGGTTGTATGTCTCTACTGGAGCAAATATCAATGCTTACTCTGTGTCCTGCTTTTATTTGCATTAACTCTAAAATCAAAGTGAAATGCACAAACCTATTTAAACATGACAAAAGAAGCACTTTAGTTGAAAATGTAGCTAACTAGAATTTCAAGAGAACATAGAGTTTTGATAATCTGAATTCCTGATTAGACAGGATTTATTCCAAGTTTTCTAAAAAAAAAAATCCTTCAGTAATTAATTTAAGGACCATGGACAGTATAGTAACTCCTACTGTCTATTTGATCTCCCAGTTCAATGATTTCAAAAATATGACAGAAAAAAGATGGAAAGTTATTAGTAATTAAGTCACATATATTCTAACTTTTTAAAAGATCAGCCCTAACATAAGTTACTTTTTTGTTTTCATTTTGGAAAAGTAGAAGGGAGCTGCTGGTAGAGAAAATGTGATTAGTTAAGTTTTATCAGAATCACACAGAAAGTAACAAGGTTTTGCAACATGCAGATCAAGAGGTTCCTAAGTTTATTTGTTAAAACTAATGAAAGACTATGATCAGAGGAAAGTCTTCATTTGTTTTTCTCAGTTCCTTTGAGCATATGGGAGGAACTTTAATTTAAGAACAGAACCTAAAGAGTACTACATTCCAGGACCAAACAGTTCCTAATCATATTGTTACAGCACAGAAAGAGGGGCACCCCGGGATTTCCAAACCTAAATGAGTTTTGTCTTCTGCTGAATCAAGATAGAACATACTCCAGTGCATAAAACCACCTATGGAAAATAATTTTAATACAAGTACATATAGTACAAAGAAAAGAAGGGGAAAACAAAGAAAAGAAGGGGAAAAGTTTCCTCATGAAATACCCAAAGTTACCCTTATGGGTAAATGCCTAGTCAAACAGGTTGGTACAAAGCAGGGCAGTTAAAGCCCCCAAAACTTGCCATAAATATGTGGGGATCCTTAGGAAAGGAACAAGCAAGTCTGGAAAGAAAAGAGTAAAGTCCTTCAAATCCCTGGTACAAGTCCAAGGCCAAGAAACGAGTACAGCTTCTTTACCTCCCTGTTCCACATACCTACTTGCAGTCTCCTCTTCTTGATCTCTTTCCCTGCTCCCTGTCTTCTTTAGATACTCCTCCCTCCTCAGTGCCACCCTTCCTTGGGTGGGACAGAGAACCTGAATTCTCTTTCTCTGGGGGGAAAACACTAATTCAAAAGGACACCTGTATGCGCATGTTTATTACAGCTCTGTTTACAATTGCCAAGATTTGGAAACAAACCAAATACTCCAAAACACAGGATTGGCTAAAAAAAAAAATGATGTGATACATATGCATGATGGAATACTACGCATCAATCAAGGAGGACAAACACATGTCATTCGCAGCAACATGACTGGAACTAGAAAGACTCATATTAGCAGAAATAAGCCAAAAAGAAAAAGAGAAATACAGGATGGTCTCACCTATATGATGGATATAGGGAAAAGCAAACAAACAAGAAAAAATAAAAACAACCAATGTGAACAATGGAGCAAGAGAGGAGGAGGGGGAAGAAGGTGGGGGTGGGGGCTGGGGCAGGAGGTGAAGGGCACAAAAGATCAGGATGGTTAACAGGTGTTAGAAAAGTGGGAAAGCCCTGGCGGGGACG
The DNA here is from genome assembly GCA_004024945.1 of Uropsilus gracilis. Classification (NCBI taxonomy): domain Eukaryota; kingdom Metazoa; phylum Chordata; class Mammalia; order Eulipotyphla; family Talpidae; genus Uropsilus; species Uropsilus gracilis. The sequence continues at coordinate 4,280 of PVHY01024464.1, forward strand.
GGGGGGGGGTACAAAATAATGCAATAATGTAACGTACATACTAATACACATATATATGCAAATTAAAAAAAATGAGACCTGGGGGAAAAGTCTAAACTCATTGCCCCTCACTTTTCCCACCTATCCAGTGACCCTCTCTAGGATTGTGTGGTCCCCATGATCTCTACCAGGAAGATATTCTGAGATGGTCTTGCAGAATTAAAAATACATTTACTGTCTCGAAAACATTGTGTTATTTTATGGAATTACAGAAATGTTAAAACAATACTTGTTTTTGACAATACCTACCCCAACAGTCAATGCTTATTTGAAAAATTTTCAAGTTATAACTATTCCCTGTAGCAGCACCATCCTCTCTGCCACCAGTAGGGTGATGGACAGTCATCTTTTACTCGGTGAATACAACTGTGCAGTTGTTCGAACAGTGATTATTTCTCTCCCTTCTCTAAAAAAAACAAAAACAAAACTACACATATTCTCTGGACTCCTCTAAGCAGTTGGAAAGGAAATAATTAATCTATACTTGATTAAAAATAACAGTATAATTGCTGATAATAATCATGATAATGAGAACAGTAACAAAAAGAAACCCACCTGTGAGTTATTTCAACTCAGACATGGATTTAGACTAAAAATGAGCTCAGAAGCTAATTCGTGTATTTTGGATATTCTTTAGAAAGGGTAGTGAACTGTTAATCTAACCATCTAGATACAAATCTCAGAAGATGCATGTAGGAAGTAAAAATATATATATATGTCTTTTTTTCTTTTAACTGATGTTTTGCCAGTATGTTATGGACTTCATCACAGCATGAAAACACAAACTTTTGTTTGGACATCAAAGCATTTTTCAATTTAGTTTAGGTAATGAAATAAATGTGTAAAGTCACAGATCCAGAGACTGCTTTGTATAGCTGTTTGTTTTAGCACATTAAAAAAAAAAAAAAAAACTATGTAGATAAACTTTAATAACTGGGGGAAAAAATTGGAAAGCCATCAATAGATTGATTTGCAAACAAGGAAAGATACTAGGTAGTGCTCAGCTTGGCTTATTCAGAATAAATTCCAGTGGATTAATCTGATCCCTTTAGATATAGTGACATACCTGACAAATGGTAGGCTATGGATAAAATATATAAGGATATGTCACTGACTTGGTGTATTTAAAATAGTTTTGTTAATTTATTCTAGACATTCGAATACACACTACTTTTGAAAATAAAATCGCTTTCTACTCCTCTCTGAGGCTCAATTGCCTTATCTGTAAAATATGTAAAAAAAAAACTCACTAGAAGAGAGTTTTTCAAACTTTGTGTGATGGCCTTTTTAGGGGTCATGAGGTTAGGTTAGTAAACAATAGCTAAAAATTTTAAAACATGAAGCAGAATACTGTAAAGAAAGCATCAGGCATTAATGCATGAAGAAAGGGTAAATGACCTTCCATATGACTTTTGTTCCATTTGTGCACTGTGCAGGTGTTTCGTGGGATATAATATTAATGTACTTCTTATAGTGGGTTGCAGTTTAAAATGCTCAAATGTACTGGGCTTAATGACAGATAAGATGTAATCTGATTTTTTTTTTCTTTCCTCAGAAAATTTTCATGGCACATGCTATGTGTTTGTAGTCCCTCAGACTAACATTTCATACTCCTACAAGAGATCAGGGTGTCCTATGAACAATAAGATATAAATGCAGAAATTACCCGTTTTCATAGTTTAGAATCCTACCTAACCTATTCTTACAACAATGAAGCACAGTTGAATGAGCTCACATATGCATTTAACGTCTGTAGATTCATTTATACAGGTTTAGCAAAGACAAAATTAACAACATATTTGCTTCAAAAACAGCTTCTAAATGCAACCAAAAACCTCATTTGGTGCTTTTCTGAATACAACAGCAACAGCAACTACAAAACCCAGTAATCCAACTGTGTTAGCAAAAGGACTTAGAAGAGTTCACAAGTAACCCCCACATCATGTATGTGGCACTTAACATAAATGAAAAACAATGCAATTTGGTATAATCGGCTTCAGACACTAAGTCCTGGTGAACTTCAACCACCTTGGGTTAACAAAATAAGAGCATATAGCTTCCTTATCTCCTTCCCTCTAAAGGGGTAGGCCATTTTTCATCATTTTTTTTTAGCTCTTCCTCTTCTTTTTTCATTATTTTTCCCTTTAAGTCTCTACCATCTTTTTGCTCCACCCCAAATCCCAAATTTGACCAAAATTAAACCTTAAGCATTTTAATATAATTCATTAAAAAGATCATATGGAACAAACACAAGTTATGGGGCACAGTTATAAAGTAAACCCATCATCAATTCAAGAAAATGAACACTACCAACACCATAGCGGCTATCTCAACCAGTCCTAACCATCCTGACCCTCCTGCCAAGGTAATTAGAAGCCTAATTTCATATGTATTGTTTTTTGGTTTTTTTTTTTTTAATGTGGGCCTATGTTACTGTTACCTTCCTTTTTTAAGATGACTTTTGCTAAATTCTATATTTTCTGATAGCTTATATCTTCATTTTTGTTTGTGTCAATGTACTTTTTTATTTCTGCTTTAATTTCCTACTTTATTCAATAGCTATTAAGCAGTGTACTGTTTAGTCTCGACATATTCATAGTTTTTCCTATTTTTCCTTATAGTTCATTTTCAGCTTTATGGTATGGTCAGAATGAGTATTTGGTATCATTTCGATCTTTATAGTTTTATTGAAAATTGACTTGTGTCCCAACATATGGTCTATTCTTGAAAATGTTCCATGTGCACTTGAGAAAAATGTGTATGCAGTGGTTTGGGAGTGGAGTGTTCTACAGTCTGTTAAACCTATTTGTTCTATTTCTTCTTTTAAGCTTATTTCTTTATTTGATCTTGTTCTTATTGATCTTTCCATTATTGTAAGTAGGTTATTTTAATATCTGATATTAACTTCTTGTTGTCAATATCTCTCTTTTATTGTTATTATATATTCAGTGCATGTATATTTATGAGTGTCATTTCTTCTTATTGTATTAGGCCCCTAGTCATAATGTAGTATCTGTCTGTATCTCTTATTTACCTTTTTCAACTGGGAGTTTATTTTACTGATATTGGTATAGCTCCTTGCGTGCGTGTGTGTGTGTGTGTGTGTGTGTTTCATTTGATTTGATTGTGATTGCTGGTGGAACTATCTTCCAACCTCTAACTCTAGTTCTATCCTTGTCATTTTTGGTAAGATGGGTTTCTTTTAAGCAACAAAAGGTTGGACTTTGTCACTCTTTCAGTCATTCTACACCATTTGACTGGTGAGTTCAGGCTGTTTACAGTTTAAGGGACTATTGAAAGACACATAGTTCTTTTTTTCTTTCTATTTATTAGTTTGTTTGTTGTAGTCCCTGTATTTCTCCCTCTCCCAATAGCACTTGTAACCCATCACCATTTTCCCTCACGTTATCTTCCCATTTCACCTCCCTGCCTCTCCCTTGCTGAATATTTCCTTTCTGTAGTCAGCTTGTTAGCTTTTACCATTTCTTGTCCTTTTGTTTGAATTATCTAAATTCCCCGTATAAGTGAGACCATCTGGTATCTTTCTATTTCCTTCTGACTAATTTCAGCTAGTATAATCCCTTCCAGCTCCATCTATGTTGCTGCAAATGGAATGATTTCATCATTTTTGATTGCTGAATAATTCTCCATTGTGTAAGAGACAGCAGTTCCATTACCCTTTTGCTTTTTGTTTTTTTATTTTTATTCATCTTGCTTTTTTATTTTTGAGATCTTTCATTTATGTTTCATTTAGGTTCCACTTCCATTGTTTATGTGTTACTTTTCTTTGAGGGTTCTGCTGACAGTAGTTTATCTTGAACTGTTTCTGTGACCTGTTGGGCGGTCTGAACTTGGTCATATTCTGCTGGACCACACTGTCACACTCCTCCATGCAAATGACTGGTGTCTGTCACCTCTATACTCATTGTTCTTTGGCTTGATAGAAACTCTTTTTAGACATCTTTCAAATGTGGATAGGCTAGCAGCTCCTCGTTAGTATAGCAGTTAGTATCCCCACCTGTCAAATGTGGATAGGTTTTAGTTTTTGCTTTTCAGTAATGCTCCTTACTCTTCTTTCTGTCTTGAATGTTATCATGCCGGGCAAAAAATTCTTGGCTGTGAATCTTTTTCTTTAAATACTTTAAATATCTCCAGCCAATATGCTTCATTCTTGTAATGTTTCTGCAGAAAAGTCTGCTGACAGTCTGCTTGATGTTCCCTTATAGATTACCCTTTTTTCTTTTGATGTTTTTAGTAGTTTGTCCTAGTCATTAACTTTCAGCAGCTTTATTATAATGTGTCTTAGTGTGTGTGTCTGGTATTATTTTGTTTGGAACTCTCTGGGTGTCTTGGATCATGACATCTGGTTCATTTCCTAGAATAAGATGGTTCTTGACAATTATTTCTTTAAATAATTTCCTATGCCTTTCTCTTTCTCTTCTATTTCTCATATAGATGTTATTTCTCTTTAGGTTATCCCAAATGGCTCTTACATTATTTTCATTTTTAATTCTTTTTTAATATATTGTAATATATATTTAATTTATAATAATTTGTTTAATACATTATTCTATTTCTGGGTTCACTGACATTATGTTTTCTAGCTCATTAATTCTCTCCATTGCTTACATTTTTCTGCTGTTTGCACTCCATTGTACTTTTCAATTTGGTTATAATATTTCTTAGTCCCATTCCTTCTAATTGTACTTGCCTCATATTTTCTTGGTTTTCATATATTTGTTTTGGCTCCTCTTTAGGTTCTTTTTTGTTTGTTTGTTTGTTTGTTTGTTTTGTTTTGTTTTTCAGTTCCATAAGCATTTGTCTGATACCTTAAACTCCTCTTCAGTAATATGCATTTCTAGTGAATAAAAACTCCTTTCTGTGTGTTTTGTTTTTATTTCACTCCAGCATTTTATGGCACATTCTCCTTTTTAGTTTGAGATTTTATGAATTGTAATATATATACACTTGCAGATTTGTTGTCTTTGTACAGTGGAAGTAATCAGAAACTGGTATCAGCAATGGATAGCAGTTACAAGGGAACCAAAGGATCATACCCAGTGATGCCACAGATTTAAACTTTCCACTCTGTTGTGGGTATGAACATTGTGATGGTGATCCACAGTGATTCCCTCCTCTAGGTGAGATCAGGCTCTGTGTCTCTTTTATTCTCATACCAGCTTCCACTTCTAGATTAATTTTTTAAGCACTAAAGAAAACAGTGGGCATGGATTGTAGATAACATCGGTCACAGGCTAGGAGTTGTTTTCTTTCTTCTTTTTCTAGCATAGAGCTTTAACCTGGAGCTTTGTTAATATTATTGACAGTTTCTTAAACTTTGGATCAGACAGTGTTGTCTTGGTTTTAGCCCTGAGGTGGGAATAGTAGGTTTTGAATATCCCAGTCTCAACTTTGAATAGTAACCTCCTCCATGAGGAGACACATGTAGATCCAACCTGTTTCTCATCACTAGTTTAGTCTCCAGCTATTCTATATTGGGAGCCTCAGGTCAAGTCAGTAAACCTTGCTTTGCACCCCTATTCCTATAGGTCTCCAACAGTGAACACTTCCTTCTGGACAGCAATTCTGCATATCCCTTTCTCCAATGCAATGCCAGATCTTAAGAGTCCTGGATGTTAATCTGTACATCTGAGTCAACAACTGTAGGTATTTCTTCTCAGTAGCTCTCTCTCCCTCTTGTGAGTTATATTGATCCAGTATTACTGTGGGCACAGTTCTCTTAAAATTCTCTCTTTTTATTCCTGTCATGTGCTGTGGCTGGATATCTTGGCTTTGTTCTGCTACAATCTAGTTGTGAGTATAAGAAGGAGACAAGTCTGGCATTTTCATTTTTCCACCAACTTGCTGGTCTCCCTTCATATGTATTACATTTTAAAAATCTCTTCTTACTATTTTTATTACATAGATGCATCTCTAACCAATATATTTTGATTTGATTTGTAATAACTCACAAAAATAGTACTGTGTGATACACCATTTTGCATAACCAAGTATTTTTGATAATTCATACATATAGCTAGAGTTCACAGATTTCTTTTTCTGTGTAATATTCCATCCCACAATTACACCACAGCTCATTTAATTATTCTCATCTTGGTCAACCTCTATAAATGGTTTCTAAGTATTTCTTGGTGCAGATATGCCTGAACTTGGTGAGCATGGGCTTCCCAGTCTTTCACATCATGGCACTGCCAGATTTGCACTGACCTGCAATTCTGCTAAGGACTACAGGTGCTTCTGCTACATGAACAACCCTAACAGTCATCTATGATTTCTCCTTGACATAAAAGTCTACCATGACACTCAGGTTATAGCTTTTCCTGTCAAGTTTACCTTTTTTTGAGGGGAATTTGCCAGGTGTAAGGGTATGAGAATGTTTGATTTCTCCTATGTTTTTTTCAAAGTAATCATGCTAATTTTTAGTCTTTCTAGCAAAATATTTCCATGGCATTACATCCTCACTAAGCATTGATATTATCATAAGCATTGATATTACCCTTTTTTTTCAACTTTGTAGATATGAATTATTATTCATCACTATCTTAATTTGTGTTTTTAATAATTTACAACATTTTTCATTTAATTGTTTGCCTGATGCATTTTGTCTGTTTTAGACCTGTTCAAATCTTTTACTCATTTTTATTTTGACTGACTTTTTTTAATTTTTAAGATTTCAGTATGCATCCAACATACAAATACTTTGTTGTTGGATGTTGTCTAAGTCAGTTAATACTATCATTAAAAAAAAAAAAACATTCCATAGATTGGCTTAAACAATAGGAAATTACTTCTCATAGTTCCAGAACTAGGTAAGTCTAAGATCACCGGTGCTCTAGCATGGTTGGTTTCAGAGTAAGAACCGTCTCCCTAACTTATAGATGGCTGCCTTCTTATTATGTCAAGTGGGAGAGAGCAAGTTCTCTGGTATTTCTTCTTACAAGGATACTAGCCCCATCATGAAAGTTCCATGCTCATGACTTCATCTAACCCTAATTATTTCCCAGAGGTTCCATCTCCAAATACATTATGCATCAATTAATGGTGGATATGTTCTGAGAAATGCATCATTAGGGGATTTAATCATAGTGAAAACATATACATGCTCTGGCATACTACACACCCAAGCAATGTGATATAGCCTCTTGAGACCACATGGTCCATTGTTAGCTGAAATGTTAAGTAACAATGCCTGTCATCATCACAGTGGAGTATTGGTGCTTCAACACATGAATTTGAAGGAAATACAATTCAATCCATAGCATGTATATTACAAACAATCTTCAACTTTGTGGCTTGTCTGTTTACTTCATCATAATGCCTTTTTATAAACAATAGTATACTCACAAAGTTTGTTTTTATAGCAACAAAATTTTTGTATTATATATTCTTCTAAGAGTTTTAAAGTTTTACCTTTACTAATTTAGTTTCAATCCATCTGGAGTCTGTTTTTATGAACAATATGAAATAGAGATTCAATTTTTATTTTTAGTCCATGTGGATAATTAATAGTCTAAATACCTTTTAGTGTGTATTCCATACTTCTCCAGTGAGCAGTTACACCACCTGCGTCACAGTGATCATTTATGGCAAACTGTCAGGTTTCCCCATGTCTGAGATACTGCCTGAGATACTATATATTTATATTTCTAATATATCTTGTTATATGAGAGGAAGAGTATACTGAGGTTGTTATTCTCCTTCAAAGGGTCTTGAAAGTGATGTAATTTTTCTTACATGTAAATGTTGGATAAATCTTATCAAGTTCTTTTGGAATTTTTTTAATGCAATTAACGTTAAAAATTGGGATTATCCAAAACTCTTATAATATTTAAATTTCCAATCTAAGATTATTGTTTACTTCTTATCAGATATTCTATGTATTTCGCTAAACTTATTTTTTTCCAAAAAATTCTTAAACTTTTGTTATATTTATTCCTGGTATCTTATGCTTTGTTGAAACTTCAAATAGGACCTGTATTTTTGTATGTGTTTTTGCTTATGTTGCCATGTATGAATAAAATATTCATCTTGATAAACTAGTTTACTAAACCAAGTATGTAAATGTTTGTATTAATTTCAAGTTATTATCATTGCAAAATAATTGAGTACTTTGTATGTTTTATGTGGAAAATAATAATTTGAGAATAGTGGAGTCTTATTCTTTTCTGTTTTTAATATAATTTATTTTTTAACTACTGCATCTTCAGTAGAATGGTGAAGTTGTGACAGAATATTTACCTACCTCCTAATTTTAAAGTGCAAGTTTCTAAATTTTGACAATTAAGAATTGGCCTTTATTATAGGTTTTTCTAGAAAGGAATTTATCTTCATTCCTAATTTGCTAAGAATTTTGTTCAGATTTTAAATCCTGAATGAGTGCTGAGCTTTTACAAGTGCTTTTTCTAAATCTTTTAAAATAATTCATAATAGTTTTTTTTCTTCATTCTATTACTGACAATTGTAATAATTTCTTTAAGATTGTCAAACTCATAATGATGAGTGGAATTAGACTATAATTTCCTTTCATATTTATTATCCATGTTAAAATTTGAAGTTTCCATAAGATTATAATTTATTAATTGTATCCTGTAAGTATAACCATTTCCCAACACTTAAATGCTATTGCAAAGAAATCAGTGATGACATTGACTTAATATATATTCATATGACATAGTGAAATGCATCAACATACAGAGGATCTTTATAAATCAGTATACCAGTATTTTCCAAATTATCAATAATACAGATCCACACATGGATGAAAGATTGTTCCAAGTGTGATATACACTAATGAGACTTGGTGTAATAGATCCTAAAAGTGTCATTGAAATAGTTTAAGATTCTACACTGCAACTAACCTTTAAAAGGTTACACTGGTGGAAATTTAGTATAGTATCAAAGAAAAATTTCTGCAATTATATGACAGACTATTAAAATGCTTTCTTGATATTTACATCCTTCAGCCTAACTAACATATCATAACAGACTGAATACAGAAACAGATAAAAGAATCCAGCTCTCTTATAAGTTAGACATTAGAGTGATTTGTATTAAAGTATAACAATTCCTTGTTTCTCACTAAAATTTTTTGAGGAAGGGGGAAATATTTTACTACAAAATGTGGGCTTATTATTTTCTAAATCAATCATAAATGTCTCAAATTTTAAATTTTTACTATGAATATTGATAGTTGTAACCTATATAAATAAAAATTATTTGGTGCCATTGATATATTTTAATTGTTACTTGGTGGTGAGACAGAAATTTTTGAAAATAAGTGGTATAGCACATTAAATTACATATTCAGTTCATTAATTTTTTTTTACTTTTTAAATAAAATTATTTTGTTATAAACTACCTTTATGGTTTATTTTCAAGTTCATCCCATATACTTTGATATTTAATATTATAATTTTGGCTCAGTCATAAGAGAAGTTTACTATGTGATATTTATTTTGATTCATGAGTAAGAGTACTTTCCAAAAATGTGTAATTTTAATTTATCTTTATTATTAACTTCTAATTTAATTATACTCTAGCAAAATATATGAACTATGGAATGTCAATTCTTTGAATTTTGCTATGACACATTTCAAGTCTTATTATGTTGCAAAATTCATAAAGATGCCATATATATTCAAATAAAGATGCCATATATATTCAAATAAAATATGCATTGTCTGTTTTTAAGGTGAATTGTATGGATGTACTTCTAATCATGTTTTCAGATAATAGAGCCAAACTCTTCTCTATCTTTCTTAATGTGTTATCTATTTGATTTAATAATTGAAGGAGCTATATTGAAGTTTTCACTATAATAAATATTTTGTACATTTCTTCTTGTAACTATACATTCTTTTCATATTTTCAGGCTATTTTATTATTTTATAAGGTGAACTTTAGGATGAAATAATTAAATATTTTGATAAACTGAAATTGCTATAGTCATTTAACCTTATACTTCTCAGTTATGTTTTTCATGCTTGAAAATATATTTTGTTTGGTAGCAATACAGTTACTCTACTTTTATTGTGATTCACATTCACCTATTATTTTTCCATGTTTTAAAATTCAACCTATATCTTTAAATTTTGGTTGTTTCTTTTTCAACAATATATAAATCAACTTTATTTTTAACCAATACTGTCATTTAATTAGCACATTTAGACTTTATTAAAAATGATTATTTTAAATTTGTTTCTACCATCTTGCCTTTTTGTTCTTATTACTATTTCATTTTTTCTTTTACTGATTTAGAAGTGACATATACTATTTCTATATTGTAAAAGCCACTTAAAATTTACCACCCATATGAACTTAAGGAAAAACAAATTTAATAATATCTTATCCTCAAGAGCATGAAGACTCTAGCACTCCTGCCCACTTATGTCATGTGTTTTGCCTCTTATATCTGTTGAGTTATCATTTTTATCAGTTTCAGGAAACTTCCACCTGTCTCCTCATCTCTCTTTTTATACTTTATGACTCCTATAAGATGTCAGAACTTATACTGACTTCCATGTCTTAACCACTTTATCAATATTTTTGTTGTGTCTTGTTTTTATGATGGCATTCCAAGTACTTTATTCAGGTCCAATTCTTCCTTCATCAATATCTAATTTTAAATATTTTTACTCTTACATTTTTAAAATTATTTTTCCAAAAACATTTGAAAGTATTAAGAACTCTTAGAAAATTACTCATTTTATGCCCTATTTTGTTTTCTTAAAATAGTATGTATATATACACACAGTTTGTATACTTTTATATTTTGTTATATATCTATAAATTTAGCATCTGATATCCTTATTAATCTAGAACTTTTGTTTCAACTGATGCTCATTTACCATACCTTGCTTTCTTGTTTGTTTTGTGTGTGTGTGTGTGTGTGTGTGTGTTTAATTGTGATGTCATACTTCAGTGATCTGCACCTATGGGTATCACAAAGCCTTGAATTAGTATCAGTTTCCTCTAAAACTATTTCTGCTTGCTTCTGCCAGAAAACTACCAAACACAAAAAAAGCATTCATTTTGCTTGAAGGTCCTGACTTAAAGTGGAAATACCAAGTTCAGTTCTCCTATTTTAGCTACTGGTTTTTTGATAAGGGAAAAAGAAGGAAACTTCAGAGGTATCTAAGAAAGGAATGCACTTGCTTAACTTGAGTTTTAAAAAAGATCATCCTAGATTTATGATGAAAATAGAGTATAAGGAAAAAACCTCATAAAAGGTGAGAGCATAAGCAAGGGCGTGATTATTAAAAATGCACATGGAACTTAAGGCAGTGATGTCATCAAGAGGTAGAGGGACACTGAAAAGCAGGTAGATTTAACATAACAGATCAGAGATCCCAAAAGCCCTATGGAAATATTGGAGATGTATAAGAGGGAGAGTCAGTTGCAGAGATAATAAGTTCTAGAGATTAGATTGCATGGAAATGAAATTGTCCAGGGGCTAGCTATTGGCAATGGTAAGGTCTAGACTACCTACAGGAATAAGTGGCCATTTCCACGGTATAGGGAATAAAGGAGAGATCAAGGACTGATGAGGACAGCATGTTAAAAGGATCATCAGCTTGCATTCTGAGAGTTTCAAGAATTAAAGAAAAGGAAATTCTTCTTTCTCTTTGTTGACATGTACAGACAGTGAATGAAAGTGTTATGCCTATTTCCAACTGGAAGAAGATACTTCATTGCAATTTTCTGGAAAGAATGCCAAAGAAAATTCCATATTTCATTCCCCAGAGCCTCAGGCACTCTGGTGACCCTTATTCAAACATTATTATACCTCAAGAAAGAAAAAGCAAACCATTTGTATTTTCAATCAAAAACTCTTTGTAAATGACTGGCATAGTTCCCCAAATTCTATTTGGTATAAAGTAATTCCAAAATCTTCTAGAAGATGGTAAATATTCACTTTTTCATGGGGATTTTCCTATTTTATATTGTCTGAGTGCTAAATGAAGTTATCACTATCAAAATGTTCTTTTTATTTCCTAAAATCAAGTCTAAATATTACCTAGCCAAAGTTTTCCCTAATAATGATGCTATGTGCCAGGTTGATTTTACTGTTCCTCTTGTCCTTGGTTCTTTATCCCCATCTCAAATACCCAGATTTTGTCATATCCCACTGCCAAGAACCTTCTCATTCAATACAGTCAAACAGGTTTTTTAAAAATGTCTTCTTAGTAAGTTCTTCCTATTAACATTTGAAATTATCCTGCTTGTATTCAGTATCCATTTTCCCTTTGCCTCATAATGTGGAGTTAGACACAAATATGATAATCCAGCCTTTAAAGATGGCAATCTTTGCATCCTGTGCTGGGCACTGGAGACTATCACTGAGTTTCTAAGTGTGTCTAAGGCATTTTCTGTCACCTCATATAAGTATCTTCAATAGAACTAAGCAAATCTATAATCATGGACTTCGCAATTTTTATGCCTCTTAAAAAAAACTACACTCAAAAATTACTCATCAATTTACTCCATAATTTCTACCTCTGAATTTACTGTAACCTGTTTCATTTTACAAATCACTGACAGGGACAAATGAATAAACAAATAAGAACTTAGTACTTACTATGAAATCTATCCATAAGAAAGCTTTATTATGCACTCCTTGTCAAATTTTGGTTTACAAATACTAAATGACAATTTGCTTTAGGACAGAATGTGATGTGTGTTGGATGCTTTCTTTACATTGTCTCATTTAATCCTCTATCATCTCTGTAAAGAAGTTTTGGTTTGTACATGTGAATACTGAGACTTTTAGTAGTCACTTAAGTATTAAGAGTCACATAATTAATGGCAGAGCTAAGATTCGAACTCACTTTTTTTTCCAGCTCCAAGTTAGTACTTATCCTAGTATAACATCTATGCATGTTAATTTGTGTTACTTACTTTATTTTTAGTTTTGTCTCTTTAAATAGCCACATCCAGTTTAATTTGTTCTTTATGTAAAATATGCTATCTGTTTTTTAGCATATGATACATAAGACTTTTTACAACTTATGTGCTAAACGGAAGCAAATAAGTTTAGGTCCATTTTCTTAATCATTTATTACTTTTTAACAGAGTCCTTTTATGTAGTATCCATATACTTGCTGAGGTTGAATTCCAGAAATGATAGCAAGTGATTTTTTCCCACAGATGAAAACGTCAATAATTTGAAGGTAGATTTTAATTTTTGCCACAAGTTTTACTTGAGTGGGCCCCTTCTGTTATGAATCATAGTAGTGGGAGGTGAAGATTCATCACCATAAGTACTAGCCCATGATTAGGACCCTTTGGTGGATTGAAAAGATGGTGTTTTCTAGGATCCTTTACAATAGAGAGTTCTGGAAATGGAGTTGACCAGTTTTATAGGGAAGTCAGTGTTCTCTGAATCTTTCATGGTTTAAGTTAATGGGTGTCTCTCCTACTAGACTGTTACCCTATCCAAAGCCTGATAACAGGAAAGGTCTCCAGAAAATCCAATGAAAAACCTACCAGTAAGTAGGAGGGACCTGGCCGGTAACTGGAGCTCAACATAAGCACATAAGAATCAAGTAGAGAACTGATTCTAGCATAGCCTGTGCCTGTGTCTGGCAGGCACTCTGGATTCAACCACTTGGAATAGTCTTGGGGTTTGAAGAACAAAGTGACTGAGCACACGATATTGAATTTAAAAATCTACGATTTTGATTTCCCAGGAAGGCATGCACGCCTTCTGAAGCCTGTGCAGGACCAGTCTTCAACAGCGACATCTTGTGGCTAAAAGGTCGAACAGCTCTGTCATTAATCGGGTGCCATCCCTCAGAGTTCCTGTACAACTCAGAATCTTACAGACTTTAAAAATGAGATACTGAACTTCCCGAAAATAAGTGCAAATGGATTTGAAGAAATTGACTGAAAAAATAAAATTTTATCTTACTTAAGCTTGGTAAACAGATTTTCATGTACACACTGACTATATTGCATTTTCATGGCTTTTTTTTTTAATTTGGTGAAACATTTTAATTTTTTTTTAGTTTTATTGTGATAACATTAATTTACAACACCTCATGTTATTTAGAGATATAGGATCACACTTCTTGACATCACATGTTTGTCAACATACCACACCACACCTTTAGCAAGCCACCACCCACAGTTTACCATAGTCTGTTAGGCCCCCTCCATATATCTGCTTCATAATGAGTTTCTTCTTTCCCCCTCTTTTCCAACAATTTTCCTGCATATACCCACCAATTAAATCTCCATAATATGTGAACTTTACTGAAAAAGTCTGCAGTGTGTTATTACCTACAAAATAGCTTCCACATTCCTCCTTCTGTCATTAAACATACTTTGTAATGGAATCTCTAAGCCTTGAGAAGTGGGATAGAATAAATATTAATTATCTACTATGTGAGAAAATTTATATATGTTCTTCTCATGTTTCTTCTTCAGTTTTATTTTCTACTACCACTTTTAATTGAGGTGTCAATTATGTGCAATAAAGATGTACAAAGCTTAAGTATGTATACAACTCAGTACATTGGTACCTCTGTCTACTTGAGAAACTATTATTATTCCTGTCCCCCAGAATGTACACTCACTACACTCTCCAAAGTTATCATTGTTATAATGAGACACCATAGATTAGTTTTCCCTGCTGTGACCATCATGTAAATATAACCATAGAAAGAAAATACTTTTTATTACTAGTTTCCTTCACTTGACATTATTCTTTCATTCAACTGAATGTGGTGTGGTACTGATAGGGTGTGCCCCCCCCCCACTGTCTCCTGTTTAAGATTGCAGATTTCAAGGACAGGTAATGTTAAAATGGGAGAATGACCTTAGCTGGAATTTCCCTTCAGGGGGATGCAGGGGGAAGAAAGAAGTGTAACAGACTTCCTGGAAGGCAGGAAATCAGGGTATATAAAGGGTGTGCAAACAAAGAAAAGGATTCGATGTAATTGGATTGGGATTCCAATATGGAGAGAGGAGAGATGGGAATTAGCCATCTTGTAAAGATGTGAGCCATGTGAGCTTGGCCATGTGGCCACGGAGGGCCTGCAACCCTCGGCTGGCCCAGGCTGGCAGCATGTGTGCTGAATGCAGTTAAGGAGTTTGCAGATTTGAACTCCATGTTGGAGTTTATTTTGCTGAGTTTAACTTGTGTCTGCGAGAGGCTGTGCAAAAGTTAGGCCTGAGAAGAAAGTGAACTTGGCTGGCTCGGCACCATGGAGTTCCTGCTGCCTGAAGGTGACAAGGAGAAGACAGCGTGGAAGACAAC
>PVHY01024465.1:0-19582 GCA_004024945.1 Uropsilus gracilis
AAACCCCCCCCCCCTCAAAAAAAAAAAAGTGAGAAGCAGGCATGTCTATTTCCAACTATTGAGAGAGTAAAAAGATAAATCATCTTTGTATTATTATGAAAAGTTTTTAATTACAGATCCTCAGAAAGGTTCTCAAGAACTCCCAGGGGATCCATGGGCCACTCTTTGAAAACTGCTGGTCTAATCTAAGGTCTGATACTAAAGACCTCCCCCCCAACCAAAAAAAAAAGTCCGTACAAAAGGAGCCTTATTTTCCACTTAAAAAAAATTGAAACACACACCTCCATCACGGAATCAAACACTCCCATGTTCAACTTTAGCTACAAAAGCTAAAAATCAAGCACTCAGAGTCAAATTCAAAACCCTCATTTCTGCTGAGATCAGGGTCATGATTTACTCATTTTTCAGTCTATGAAAGCTACCAAATCTGTTAACTAAACACACATGTTTTAGTTCCTTTGGAATATTTGCTTAATCCTGTTTGTGCTGAGCTGGCTGTGGTCTTTAAGTGGGCAGCGAGACAGACCCGGGAATGACAGGCTTTTAACTAGCAGCCCACACACTCACATGCCTCCATTTCTGACTGTGTGAAAACTGATACACTTTTGGGAAACACAGGCAGAAAACTGTCTCTTAAGCACTGTAAGAGCAGTGCTGTGAATGGTCCGCTTGGTAGCTAGCTCTTTGCCTCTTACTCATTCCCCTTCATGAGAGCCTTGAAAAGTCCCAGGAGTGGGGGTGGGAGTGCACGGGAAGGGGCAGGTCAAAGGACATCTGGTTTTGATTGGAGGGTCAGCTTTGAGTCTTTCCCAAATTACAACAGAAATGTGTCAGAGATCGAGAAGTCACCCGACTTCCAGTTCATTGTGCACCTACCAGCGTCCCTCCCTCCTTGAGTTCCAGGGTGGGATGGGAAGAAGGGCCAGTAGTGATGGAGGTAAAAGCAGGAGGGCATCACACCTAAAATCTACATCACTTCTACCTCAGCAACTGTTTATTCAACACAGAGGAGATGGGAGTAGCCCAGACATTGCCTTGAACCTCTAATGAATTTTCCATCGGTGCCTACATAATGGAACTTCATACTACATAATTCTTTTTTGAGCCAGTTTATGTTGGCAGTTCATTCACAGTCTGTTCCCTCTGCTCCAAGGGAAAAGTAAAAATCCTGTAGTTAAAAACAAAAATCTGATGAAAATTCAAAATGAAAGAGCAACAAAAATGCAAGCTATGTGAAGTTAAAACCAGATTTATTATACCCCTGGCACAGCATAGACTGCAGTTTCCTTCCGCCAACTGGAGAGCAGTATAAAAATTGCAGTTCATTTAATGGAAAAGTAGCTCTTAATCATCTTGAAGCTAGGACTTCCGGTTATATGAAAATATTAGGGAAATTATTTTTAAAATTTTCACTAAATGCTTAAGATTTTGTGGTTGTAGGAGAGGAGAGACTAATAAGCAGTGAAACTGTAAAGGTAATTGTTAGCAGGGAGCAAAGGCATATTCAGTACCCGTTTCCTGTCAAGATATATACGCACTTCAGAAAATATTCTGATGCCAGGAAATCATCTCCACCAAGATGTTAATACAAAGAGCATAAGACATTCAAACATAGGAAACGCTTTAATTTTTTTTTTTTGGAGGGGGAGCAGATTCAACAACAAAATTCCTTAAAAACTAAATGTCACTCTAAGTTACTGTGCCCTCTCTTTGAGATGTTTCAAAATTGATTACATGCATTTTTTCCCCCTTTAAAGTAGGTAAAGAAAAAAGGATTAACAAAAGCCAGTAAGAATTAGAAAACACTCCATGTTCATCTTATTTTCAAAATCCAACAGCATGTTGCTGGCTACGTATTATACAAAATGTCGGTGCCCCTTTTCCCAATTTTGGTAAGTAATGTTCTCTTTACACAATTTAGACAAGTTAATATTTTTAAGACACTTGCACATATACACACATACATGTATAGCTCATCAGATCACATGAAGCCCTCACTAGTATGTTTTTCTATCTTCACATATTTCCATTAGCAAAAATGAGCGTGAGTAATGATTTTTATAATAGGACACAAAACTAATGAAAATCAAAAAATGTGAAGTGGTATGCTGTACGAGTCTAATAAAATAAGTCAACGCACATTTATGTAGTGGTAAAGTGCTAGAAAGTTCTTTCATTAGTATTTAAAAATGATTATAGTAAGAAAAATGTTTGCAGCTTCATTTGATGGTGGTGACCACAGGCACCATAGCAATGGCACTGGCTGAGGTGGAGTTGATGATGTCCTCATACTCTGGGGGTGGGTCTAAGTGAGGTTCTGTTTCATTCCTCCGCAGACTCACCTGTCCGGTGGCTTCCTCATAGGTTGGTGGAGGGTCACAGTTGGACAGGCGAGTGGAGACAGAATCTGAGCGTCCAACTACATATTCCAGAAAGCCGGGTGACAGTCCACTGCTATCAAATACTTCATCTGGCGGGGGAGGCTGAGTGATGATATTAAGGTGCTGAGGGAAAGGAATGTGGCCTTCAGTCACTGTTTGTCTGCGAGTTTTGTTTCTCAAGAAGCATCTCCAGATCAGGAAAATGACAAGAAGGATGATGAAGAGGCCAAAAATTAATGGAAAGGTAAGATAAAATTGAAACCAGTCACTTCCTCTGTTACTCTCTCCTTGTTGTGCTTTAGTGTAGGTGTTCCAAAACTCCTTCTGCAGAGAAGAGAAAATAAATAGAAAATTAGTCTAATTAAAGAAATTACATTAACTTATCGTACCCTTCCTTAAAATGTCTGTCAGAATCCAGGCGTCTTGTTCAAGACTTGGCATTCCAGGAGGAAAAATAAAATATTAACGATTTTCCCTTTGCAAATTAGACTAAATGCTCTTCCTTTAGAAAGTCAATTATCACTTTTCATGCCCAAGTAGGAAGTTCTCATTACTGAATGCCAACAGCATTTTATTTTTAGGTGGTTGCAGGTTTCCAGAACTCACACACTTGAAAGATCAACAGCTCATTGTCTGTTTCTCATTGGGGTTCCCCCTACACCAGACGTTTCTCCATGGCGCTCTCTCCAATCCACAGGGTTATTAGCACACAGATGTTCAGTATCGTATTTACATACTGCCTGCAACAGGAACCTCTGGCTAGTGAAAAAATTGATTTCCAAAGCTGGACTATAATCCCCAAAGACATGTGATCTGGTGGTTCAAGTCTTTAAGATTTCTGGGGGATTGAAAAAAATAAACAAAACCCTAATCACTAGCTCTGAGATCAGGGCAAGCTGTTATTATATACCTTAATTTTTTCACCTGTAAAACTGGAGACTATACTAACCTGCCATACAGTCTATCTGGGCATTATATGAGATAATATACTTAATGCATCTAACAAGGTTCCTGGAAAATACTCAATAAGTAGTAGTTACTATAATTTTTATAAATCAAGATCAAGTCTCTGCTTCAAAGTGAATTTATCATCTGCTACATTGGTACACAGACAGCCCCAACCCCGGTGCCACTGACTCCATTTTCATTGCCTAAACGAAGCCAATAATTTTCTCTCATGCTCTATCTATTGGTAGGTACTGCAGGTCACTGACTTTAAATCCAAACTGGCAAAAAAGTGGGGAAGGGACATAGGTCATTATCCTAATGGACAGAGGGTTGGCCTAGGTCAGGGATAGTTAACTCAGACATGCCAGGGGGCAAGGCAGGTACACAGATCTAGGAATCTGGTCTAGAGCAGCACTCTGGAGACTACTGCTACTGTTTTTACCATTATACAGACTAAGGACATTAAGGAATATTGTGGGCATAACACTGACCCAAAGTCATGAATGTTCTACTGATGACATAGATTTTCTCTAAGGTACATATTACTTGTGCATTCTGTTATTCTAAGATGAATTTTGGCGTGTTAGAAGAACTACTGTGGGATTTATGACAGGGAGTACAATACAGGGGAAAAGAAGCAAGATTCAATATTAAAATAAGCCTACAGTAGAAATAACATACCCCAAAGTACACAACATTTTTAGGACAATTAAAAAAAACTTGAAATTGCCATGTGATACATTAGTTTCTCTAATATTAAAAAGTTATTTTTAGATAAAAATTCAAATACATGTGAATATTTTTCAAACAATACATGTGCTATTAAAATTGTATACTATTATCTTTTTGTATAATTATCACTTCAGATTGCAAACTTTAAGTACTTTTTGATTATAGAGCCCTATATACACTTTCAGTACATAGAAAAATCTAAAAAACAAATACAAAAAGATAACACTATTTAAAAAAATATAAATATGAAAAAAAGTGGATATATTCATCATTGAATCCCTAACAGAGATCACAAATTTGGAGTCAAACTATACAAGGAATAAAATGTTTACTCATCTGGTTCATTCACTTTCAATTAAGGTATAACTGACATTGATTCCAGGTGTACAAATAATGACCTCATATCTGTGTATATATTGTGAACTGATCACCCAACTGAGGATAATTGCTGTCTGTCACCATACTATGTAAACTTTAGAGTTGCTGTTGCTGTCTTGGCAACATCCAATTCTGCTCTGCATTATAACTGAATGTTATAACGCACTTTACCTGTTTTTAACATTCCACACATAAGGGAAAACATACAGTGTTCCCTTTTTTGTATGACTTATTTCACTTAGCTTAATTCCTTCAAGGTCCATTCATATAGTTTCAAATGGCAAGATATTCTTTTTTATGGCCAACTGTCCCAGTGTGTGTATATATTAGTGTGTGTACACACTAATAGCAAACCATCAGAGAAATTAATCACAACTGATTTCTATATTGATTTTTGTACCCTATAGCTTTACTGAATTATTTTACTATTGCTAACCAATCTCTTGTGCCATCTTTGGATTTTTCTATGCATAATATTACATCATCTGCAAAGAGTGACATTTTTTCCTTTCTCATTTAGACATGAGCGAGTAAAAGGTAAAGTATCTAAGTCTTTCAATACTAGTGATCCCTGTCTTGCTCCTGAACTTTGAGAAAAATCTTTGAACTATATTCCCTGTTGAGTCTGATGTTATTATGCTGAGGTCTACTCTCTTTATACACATGTTGTTGAGCGCTTTTATCATAATTGGATATTGACTTTTTTCAAATGCTTTTTCTGCATCTATTGAGATAAGTTTGCCATCCTTCATTTTGTTAGTATGATGTATCACATTTATTGATTCACAGATGCTGAACCATCCTTGCATCCCTTGAATAAATGCCCCTTCATCATTGTTTGACCCTTCTAATGTATTCTTGAATTCAGTTTGATATTATTTACAGGGTTTTGGTATCAGTGTAATGCTGGGTCCTAAAAGGAGTTCCATTTACTGAAATAGTTTGATAAAGATTTGACATGAACTAAGAGAGACCTTTGGTTATTGAATTTTGTTGGCAGGCCTTTGATTACTGACTTCATAGTGTTACTTATAATTAGTCTATTGGATCTTGGAGAACAAGACTACATGATTCTAACCTTTCAAGAATTTATCCATTAGGAAGTAATCCAAGTTCTTGGTGCATCATCGTTGTATTCCCTTATGATCGTCTGTATTTCAAAGAACCTGTTGTTAGTTTCACTCATCAATGAGCACTGGGGATGTTCCCATAAGTAGGCTATTGCAAATAATGATGCATTGAACATAGGGATGCATACATAGGGAATGCATAGCATACATCTTTTTTAATTAGTACTTTTTATTATTTATTGGGTAGACTCCTAGAAGTGAAATTGCTAGATCACATGGTATTTCTTTTTCCACAGAGTCTGCACTTACTTACATTTCCCACCAACATATATGATGGTTCCTTTTTCTCTATACCCTCACCACACCTGGCTTCTGGTTTTTTGTTTTTTTTTTTGATATAGGCCATTTGCTCAGGTGTGGGGTTTTAATTTGCTAAACCTCAATTATTATAATATATTCTTTGTTGAGTTGTATGAGTTCTTTGTCTTGACTAATAACCCCTTGGAATGTGGGGTGTTTGATGTGCAAATATTTTGCCCTATTCACTAGGATGAAAAATCAGGCAAAATAGAATTACAAACCAGATTTTCCCCATGATCCATAAAAATCTAATCCTCAGCTTATAATGTTGATGAGGAAATGGAAGATAGAAAGGTTACTTAACAATAAACCCAAAGTCATTTAATATGTAAATATTGGATGTGTGACTTGAATGCTAGGCTGGCATCAATGTAAAGCAATCTGCCTTGATGATATATAAAGCTGTAAACTAGTTTGGCCCCTTTTCAAGACAATTCAATCATGTTAAATTGTAGCTGGCTCATTTTGTAGATTAAATATTTTGGATTAAGATAACATTGATCAGAGTAAAATGGTACTGACATGTTTATTTGCAAACTAGACTTATTTTGTCCTTTAGATCAGAGAATTAGTTCACTTGAAATCAAAACTAATATATCTAAATCGAGTTGATGTCTTTGTAAACTATTTAAATAGTCCTCTATCCTACTGAAAGAAGTCAAGAGCTACCCAAAGGGAGCCATGATTCCAAAACTTGGTAAAGCAGTTGTTTGGAAGGCAATAACATTTACCTGATGAAGAAAAAAATGACTAAAGAGCCTCCAGTTGTTTTGGATCTTTCAGCATTTTGAAACATTTCAGAGGGAGGAGCCTCAAGAGGTAAATGCTTTTTCCAACAGTTTAGTTTTAGAATCTTGCATATATTTAACTTTGTTCTGTCAAAGAATATTTGTTGTTCCTTACTTTTTTCTTCAAAGTGTGCTTTCCTAACTACCATTTTTTAAACAGAATTTAAGTGACTCAAGGCCTGAAGGACTCCATTCATAACTGGGTGAAGAGTAGAGCCCAGCATGTTTTACAAAGTTACTATTTTTTTTTTTTTTTTGAGACTAGGTCTCACTATTTTTGCCCATGGAACCACAGGCTCTTGTTGCCCGGAGTACCACAGACTCAAGCAGTCCCCAGCCTCAGCTTCCCAGGTAGCTCGGATTACAGGCACGCTCCACCACACCCAGTTGTTTTTTTGGAACTAGGTCTCGCTATGGGCCCCAGGCGGAACTCGAACCGCAATCCCTAGCCCCAGCCGCTCCATAGGCTGAAGCTTACAGGCATGAGCCACCGTGCCCGACCTCTATAAAGTCACTATTAAGCTGAGAACACACCTTTACCGTTGTGGAGGCAGGGGATATTCCCATGGGCTGTACTGCTGAGGCTGGCCCAGAAACAGGTCAGGTAGCTCTCAGCTGGCTTCTCCCTTTCCTTGGACAAGTACAGCAGGAAAGGGGGACAACAGAAAACCACAATCCCATCTCCAAATGGTGCTTTTTGGAGAAAAGGTTGGGTCATTCAGCAAGTGGTTGTCTAAAATGTAACATTCTTGGAAAAATAGCCAGCATTACACAAAGGCTAGTTTAACGTCTCTGTGCCAATTCCTTTCTCAATAGGGTAGTGATATGTAAATCTGACTTCTAGGAAAATCGAAGATTTTTAAGGAACTATACAAAAAGAGTTAGGTATGTATCTTGAAAACCATCACTAAGGCATAGGCAAGAGGCTGACAAATGAAATTTATGCTGAATACGGGACCATTCCTTTTCCTACTAGTTGATGAATGTAGCTGACGGTAAAGGAGAGTAAGTGCATTTTTGTTGTTCATTTCGAAATGTTATTTCGCAACATGGCACACAGCTTTAATAAAATCAAAACCTTATTTTTGATACAATTACTCAGAAACAGTTTGCATTCAGAATACTGTCTGGAGGAATTGGCAGCTGACCTGGTATAAGAGGTAACCGGAAGGATCTCCCTAGTGAGCAGTATTTCAAATTTTGACTTACAAATTCTTTCAGGGTTCAAGATGACAACAGGAAGTTCCTGAACTTGCTTCCTCCCACTAACACATTAAGTGCAGAGCTACAATTTCCTTTGAAAACAAGCCCTCAAACTGCTGAGCAACCCTTCTACTTTGGGTGAAGGAGAAAATGGTGACACTGATGCAGGTAAGCTGAGACGGTTTTACCATAAACTCCATCCCTGACATGACAGTGCAAAGTTGGGAGAAATCAAAAGGCAGCCTCTTCCTCGGGCAAGAAGGGTTCAAACTCTATAATGAGCACCCCAGCTTTTAAAACCTGAGACCTCAAAACATCTAGCTTTCAAACCTAATGGGGCTAGCATGCACAGACTACAGTGACCTGAGAAGTGATTGGTCGGAGAAGGTCTCGTGTTGACTCACCCAAGCTGTTGCTCTGGAGATGGTCAATGGCAAAGTGTCAGGCTGTTTACATGTAAGGAGGTGGCTTACTTGCTACCTTAAGCATGAGGGGCAGGTATCTAATTTGGTATACAGCAAGGGGCCACTACTGTACTCTAAGGACAGAGAGGGGGTGTCAGTTCTGTCCTCTCCTCATTCCAGGTTGATGATATCTTGGAGTTTGCCTGGCCTGGGAGCCCCCTTTGAGTGGCTGAGGCCCAGAGGGCCTGGCTTTACTGGGACGAAGTGTATATATTTGCACCTACAAGTACAGATGGGCTGCCCAGAATATATTTTGAGGTCGTCCAGTTTTGGTCACTAGTGAAGCTTAGGCTACCAGGTCTGTAACTGAAGGACAATGAAGTTTGAAATGGCTGCCATCCCTAGAGCACAGTAAGCAGCGCCAGACGAGGCCCCCAGTCCTCCTGGGGAAGATACTTGTTAGCTGGACTCTTCTTAGCTGTGGCTGGAAAGGCAGCTTCTAATTAAACACCCATGTAAGGGCCAACTGTGCTCTCCAGAGACCTGGGCTTTATACTTCCCCACTGCTTCACCACACAGTGCCAGTGCTGCAAGAGGGGAGCCCCAGTTTTTGTGGCTGCTTCCTTGGAACACCTGCTGATTACCTTGCTCTGGTGGCCAGTTAGGCTCGCATTCATGGCTCCCTCAAAACTGAGACAATGAGATTTTGGCTTATTTCCAATGCCAGGGCAGAAAATAGACTGAAACACCCCCCCCTTCCCTCCCAGTCTGTTTTTGACCTAGACCTAGAGCTGCTTCCCCAAGGGCAGGCGTCTGGTTTGGTGCACATCTAAGGGCTTCCTGGTGCTTTGCAGCAGTGGCATGTGTTGGCTGCTAGCCTTGTACCTTTTTCTTTATGCTGTGGACTGGCCTTTGGCTTTTCTGCAGCCCTTTTTCCTTTGCCACTGTAAACAAACCCTCTGCCTGGAAAGTGTTTTTTCCTTCTGGTCATGTTTGACGCAGTTCACCTAGATTTTCTACAAGGAAGGCCAGGACCTCTCCCTGACACATGCCTGCATCACCAGTGCTTTTGCAGCCTCCTTTCCTTGCTCTTGGGCTCAGGTCTTCTCCTGCTGGTTGACAAGGTCCGAGCCACTCCTGCGGTACCTGTCTTTACTTTAAACTCTAGAAGAGTTCTTCTCCAAAACCCTGGACCCTGAAGTGGCAGAAGTAGATTCAAGTCTTTTAAAGTCTCTCATCACATGCCACAGGGCCTACCTGTCAGCCAGTGTGAAGATCACATGGACTGAGTGTAAATGAATCTGGTCTTAGCCTTGTACAATTTCCTTTTCCACAGAAAAGATCAGCATGTCATGGTCTGGGGATGCCCAGGACAAGGTGAGTTATTTCCTGAAATGGACGATACCCACGATTGTAGGACAACTACCGGGAGGGGGAATGCCCATGACTGTCCCCCTATAATCTATCCATGACAGATTCCACTTCTCTTTTACGCATTCATCCAGGATGGGAGTCTGCTCAGTCCATTTCTACGGATTCTCCTCTGGGTTGTTTCTTAAAAAGATTGGAAGGGCTTCACCATTTGAGAGAAAAGACCTTGATTCATTACTGTAGTTCAGCCTGGCCTCTACAAAGTAAGAATCCAGTAGGCATGGCCACCCTCAGCTGTAACACCATTCTCCAACTCTTTGGCCAATGCTGAGACAAAAGGTGGAAATAAATGCTTAAAGTGAGAACACTCGCATGCTCACTTGGTGGCGGCTGGGGGAGGAAGGTGGCGCAGGGCTCCCTTTGCTGTCACTTTGATGCTGTTCTGTTCCAGCGAAATTCTCCCCCCAACCCCCGTGCTTTGGTTTTACTCATAGGCTATGTAGGATGCTTATTAGATCTGTGAAGTTTAGTTTCCTATTAAAATTAATTAGATCAAAGAATTATATAATATAGAGAACTTGTGGTCTCTTGTGAGTCAAATTCTAAACCTCAGATTTCTAGAGTCAAAAAATTGCAAAACAAGATCTTAATCTACTGCCTCTCATGATCATGTCTAAGGTGTTCTGGCTTAGAAAGGGGCCTGGTTTCCAGCAGAAACAAGGACTTTGGGAGGCAATCTAAATTTTTTCTGCTTGTCTTCAAAATGTTCTATTCTTGGGCCCTAAAGGTCTTGGGTGGTGGCTAAAATTGGACACTCACTATAACATGTAAGGATTCTAGCTTCTATCTCATTGGAAACCTCCTTGATATAAAAGTCTATTGGAGGAGAACATAGCTAAATGGCTGCATCAAACATGAAGGCAAAGTTATTTCAGAAACGAGGTTGGTTGATGCATAGCTCTAACCCTTGTCTAAGACAGAATTTTCTGGCCTTAGAAAATCATTGTAGATTCTATGTTCACAACTTTATACTCATATTTTAAACATGCTTACTACAACACTTTGTTATCAGAAGAATTTACAAAAAGGAACAATAATGAAAATACAGGTTTGTCATGGAGACTACTATAGGGGCTAATGTTTTTTTATTTTAAATATCAGCTTTAGTGGCTATTTTGCCTTTACTTCCAGAACTGTGCTGTGATCGACAGAAGTGGCAAATCACATCTTTTTTTACGAATAAATGGGGATATTTGCTTTTCTCTTTCTCACTTTAGGATATAAATCTTATGCTATGTACTGGTACTTCCTGGCAATGTTTGTTTGCATAAATCCAATAAGACACTCCTTTTCCCTCTAGAGCAAAATGACTTGAGACTTTGGGCACTGGAGTGCTTTCAGGAGTCCTCAGATTTCAGGCTTTTCAGAGAGACCTTGATGCCTTGCTTTCGCGGTTCTGGGTCAGCCAGGAAAAGGACTGTCACTCCTTTGGCAGACCTGGAGACTCCAATGCATTTTGAGACCTCAGGTATTTAGGAACCTCTGAGACTGGGGCATAGTTCCTTCCCTGCCCCCAAAGGCCCTACCTGAGAGTCCTTGTGGAGAGTCCAGTAAAGCTGATCTTAGAAGCAAATAGTCATACTCTTACTGTGCTTATGCAAAACAGTTGGCCACATTTACTACAACTAAACTTGGCGATGGAAAAATTCAAGCGACTATTTGTTAAAACTGAAGTGAGGGTAAAAGAACGTTTCAGTAACAATATCTACCTAGTAGTGTAGAGTGTAAATAAGACTAGGACTTTATCTGTTTAGGCTAAGTTTGTGTCTAACAAACTAGAGAGGCCCAGAATTTCTTTTGCGTAACTACTTGCTTGGTGCTTCTGAAAACCTGGAAGTGCCCTCATTGTCCTGAAGCCTGGCAAGGAATCCATGCTGTCCTTCCCAACACCCATTCTAGTCCCAAACTGCAAGAAGTCAAACTGTAGCATTTAAGAGAGTACAGTCCCTACAGTCCCTAGTTCTAACCTTCCAAGGGACAAGAAGACCTTAAAAACAGCTCCCATCTGCATCACAACAAAACTCCAGAAAAGGGTTGGCTCCCTGGTGAAATCTGTCCCCAAGTCACAATCCTGAAACTTTCTGACAGTCTTGATATTCATTTTGTTAGTTAATCTGGCATCTGATGGCTGACACCAAATGTTTGTTTGTGTTCACCTGGGGTTCAAGGAAACACCTGCACAATAAACTACCGGTTAAGTTCTTGGTGAGAATAGATTTGGGACTTGATAAAAAGTTGTTCCTTGTCTTAGGCTTCATCCTTACAACAGGAGTTACTGAATTTATTCATTCTCTGCACAGGAAATCCCTTCAGCACATAACTGCCGGAATGTGTATTTACACAACTCTCAGGTCGTGCTACTTGAAATACCTCTTTGGAAGACAAAAAAAGAAGACTGCTGACCACTAATGGAGAAGAATAGAAAATTGGGGATGGTGGAATCACAAGACCAGAAACTGTGTAGGCTTCTGTTTTTCTTCTTTTCCTAATAAACCAGCCCTTTTGGATAAAACACAGATCTCTGCCTCATGGGAAAGTTGCTGTGTTCCACTAGAAACAGAGCTCTGATGAAACTTCCCTTTGAGGTACTGCAAGGACCCTGCTCTCTGAACCCAGTGCCTCTCCAAGTCAACAAGGCCAAAGGCTTGGACACAAGAAATAGCAATATATAGATAGCCCCTGAAGAAAGCCTAAATTAAAGACAGACATTTTATGCAAAGTGACTTTCCATATTAGGGAGCCCTAGAAATTAACACCACAATCTTTAAGTTTAACATGGGTAACTCCATTTTTAATACATTCCTGTTAACACTAAATTTCCCAAATCTCTAATGGAATTAGTTTTGGTGCCTTATTGCAAAGGAACTAAGGAATATGATTAAAGTACTTTATGTCACCTAGAAAAATGGAAGCCTATGCTCTAAAAAGTTTGGTTATATCTTCCAAGTAAAAGGGATAATGGTGTAAAGACTGTAGAAATGAATGCAAATAATAAGAGTATGATTTGTGTATTTTGGGGGGAAAGAAAGATAATGAATGAAGGTATCTTTGGAATGGAAAACTAAAAATATCAGAAAGGTTTCTAAAAGCTTAGGAAGAAAAATTGTGTCCAAACTGGAAAATATCTTGGAAGTTGCTAATGGAATTATTTTATGCTTTAATATATATGTGTAAAATGAAACTTCAGTTTTTTTCATCTGCTCAAAGAATACAAAGTAATCTTAAACTGTGGTTAGCTTTTAATACCAGATTGCATAAATATCACTAATTCAGTATTCTAAAAATTTGGTGTATCAAGGTCTGGTTAGGTAGAAAGAGATCCAGTCCTGCCAGTATGGGGTTGAGCTGAGTCTTGATAGAAAAGTAGATGTGCATTTAAAATCTGCTCTTGTCACCACCAGTAATTGAATACTGTTTCATGGTTATCTGAGTGTTTTACACCTTTCAATGCCTGTACCAAAACTGGCCTGAAAATTAAGATTCTAAAATAAAGTTTGACTGCAAGTAGAAAAAGATGGGAGACCTTGGAAGAACCCTAGCATATACCATAAGAATTGTTCTCCCTTACTGGAAGGTGATAGTAAATGAATCAGGCCAAATCGGTGTATTGAAACTTCATATGAAGCTTTCTAATACATACATAGTATGTCACAAAATCAAGCAAACTTTGTCTATTTTAATCATCTCAATTATGATCATTGTCTTTTGCCAGTTACAAAAGTAATCATTTACTGTTTTATGCTCACAGGTAAAGAATAAACATGCTGTAGTAATAAAGCTTGTCATGGCACTGAGGATAAGAAATTAGAGTTCACAAAAAAAAATGTCAACTCAGAAACGGTCAACAAGAGATTGAGGGCTAATACAATTTTTAATGGCTTTGTTTGAAATAGATAAAGCTAGATATATGAAGTAGTATGATGGCCTACAGCTGTGCTAAATACAAGCCTGTTTTCCTCTTCCTAATACCCCTACCCCACAATGTGAACTTGCAGTATACTTACTTCTCATGGCAACGTTTGTTTGCACAATATCTGTAACAGACCACTGAAAACTCAGTTGTATTACTACACTTTCACTGAAATGTGATTTGAGACCAAACAACTTTTAGGACTTCATATTGATCCGACAGCTTGATACCTTGCATTCAGAGGTTAGGCCTATCTGGACAAAGGGTAAGGCACTGGCAGATCTGGAACTTACCAAAGACATAAGTGGCTAGTAAAGCCTCGGATTCCTTATGAAAAATTCCAGCAAAGTAGATAAAAAAGTGATTGTGCATGGAAAAAAAAGTCCAGGTTTACCGGAGTAAAGAAGGAGAAACA
Source organism: Uropsilus gracilis (assembly GCA_004024945.1). Taxonomy (NCBI): domain Eukaryota; kingdom Metazoa; phylum Chordata; class Mammalia; order Eulipotyphla; family Talpidae; genus Uropsilus; species Uropsilus gracilis. The sequence continues at coordinate 14,021 of PVHY01024465.1, forward strand.
TGTTTCAGTAACATCTGTATCATTTCAGATTTTTGCTTTCACCCTGAACTGAATCCTGAATTTTCTAAGATCTGGCTATAACTTTTCAAACTTACATTTCTATTTTTTCCCTCCCAAATTTTTTGACTTGGATTGAAAACTAAAACTAGACAAGTATGAGATTCTGATAAACATCTCCTTCAAGTACAACCATAGAAAAACGATATAAATTTAACAAAATATAACCCCAGCAACACGTTGCTCCAAGGATCCTGACTAGTTGATGGTGTCAAGCAGCTACTGGGGCCACACTTAGACTGAACAGGGTGCACAGTCTATGTCAGGAATCTCATTCTGCAAGCAGGGAGTGCAAGCCTTGAAGCAAAAGCTGGGACTGCTGAATTCAGGCTTGGAAAATACTAACAGCTGAGGTGGTAGAGTGTCCATCCTTTCCTACAGCTAGGGGTGTATGACTTGCATTGGGAAGGATTCGCACCCTCCACTGCTACACAATCCCCACCACGCCCTGCTCTAACATTTAGCTTAGCAAGCCAGGGTTCCAGCCCAGAAGGAAGAGGGTGTGCAAACCTTGCATAGGGAATTTCAGTCAGTGGATGGGTATGACTAACCTTGCCTACATGCGCTGGGACTGTTGAATTCAGTTGTGGAAAATTGGGTTGCAGACCAGAAAGGCAGGGCAGCCCCCTTGTCTGCAGGAGTTCTGAGAGGTGAGGTGCACATATTTTTTACTTTCAGGGAAACCCTCCTCTGCATGATCCACGCCATATTGTACAACCTGAGCCAGGGCTGGTGCCAAGCATCACTGCCGCACACTAGGGCCTGCCCCAAATGTCAGGTACCCTATGCTGGTCGCCACAAATGAAAGGAAGCAGGGGTCTGGAATTTGGGCTCCTCGAAGCAGCAAAGAGCTTTTGCCTTATAGAGCAAGGGAAGGAGTAATGCAAGCAGATCTGAATAGATTAACCTCGTAGGTGTTGAGGGAGGGAATGCTGGAGTTCAGAGATGGAATACAAGATGAACAAAAGCTAAGACACATAGGCCAGAATAGAAAATAAGGCACAGATCTGAATGCAGCATGATAAAGGACACAGAAAGAGTTCCTCATTAAAGAGACTGAACATAGGGGGGGGGGATAGTAAATAGACTTAAGCTAGTTGAAGAGAAAAAACTGAAAATATATAAGTCACAAATGTACAAATGATCCAAGCAGGAGAGAGGAAAGATCTAGGAAAAATCTGACAGCAGGGACCAGACACCCTTGTCAAAGAAATAGTTGCTGATTAGTTCCCAAACCAAAGTAAAGAATTGAACTGGGAAGTTCAGGAAACTGGAAGAATACCCCAATTTTCAAATGCAAAATGACCTTCACCAAGAAACATCACTGTCAAACTATTAAGTCAGTGATAAAGGAAAAATATTAGGGGCTAACAGTGAAAGTACAATGTAACATATGAAGGCACCTGATTAGACTCATCTGATTTCCCAACAAATACACAAGACAGTGAAAGGATGTAGTCACAATTTTAGGGGACTGAAACTGTAAGCCAGGAATACTTCATCCTGCAAAATTATCATTCAAGTATGATGGAAAAATAAAGGCCTTCCTCAGGCAAACACAAGCTAATGAAGCTTACCATCACCATACCTGCCCCACAAGATAATGAAAAATTCTACATATTCTCCTATATAAAATATATGTATATGTGTGTGTGTGTGTGTGTATATATATATATATATATATATATACAGCTTAGCCAAGATAATAAATGCTAATATGAAGTCGGAAGAATAATGAAAGAACATTTTAGAGGAAAGGCAGAAAAGGAGAGAATCTGTACAGTGAGCTGATGAGTTGACACTAGCCTATTTCAAATATATAAAGGGTTGCTATGACCCTAACAAAAACCCAGTATAAAAACACTTGAAAGGAGTTAGGAAGAAACAGGGAACCACCAAGGAAAGCCACTCAAATGAAAAGGCAGATAGAAACAACAGAAAGAATGGCAGAAAATAATCCTCATATCAAAAATCAGCTCAATTATGAATGTTCTGAACTTACCAATTAAAAGACCCTAACAGATTGACATCAGAAATATCAACACAAGAAACCCATCTCAGAGTTAAAGACACATTCAAAGTGAAAGGCTGGAACAAAGAATTTCAAGTATTTCAAAGTATTTCAAGAGGAAAAAAAGCAGAAACTGCTATTCTTTTATCTGATAGATTAGACATTCTATTAAAAAGTTAACTAAGGATAAAAGTGTTCACTATATAATAGTTAAGAAGAAACTCCATCAAGAGTATAACATCAATATTCCTGCACCTAACAGGTACTAGGAAAAAACAAACTATTAAATAAATATTGACAGCAACACAGTTATAGCAAGGGAGCTCAAGATATCACTAACAAAGAGGTAGACCATCCAAACAGAAAATAAACAAGGAAATAGTGGTTTTAAATGATACAATGTACAAGATGGACTTAATAGACACCTGCAGAGCCTTCCATCCCCAAAGAAATGACTACACTTTCTTTTTAAGTAGGCATGAAGCCTTCTCAAGGCTAGACCATATGCTAGGACACAATGGCTCAAAAAAAAAAATACCAGAATTGAAATTATACTGAGTAGCTTTTCTGATCACAATGTAATAAATGCTATAAATAAATCCTGAAAACATGGAAAATCCGCAAATATATGAATACTAAGCATAATGCTTTTGAATGGCACCTGGTTTGAGGAAGAAATCAAATGCAAAATTGAAAAAAAAGTGGACAATAATAAATGAGACAAACCATTAGTATTAAGGATGAAGTATGCAGCAATACAGGCTAGTATTAATGAGAAAAACTCTAACTTTACATCTAAAGGAACTGAGCCCAAAATCAATAGAAGAGAGGGAATAATGAAAATTAGAGCAGAAATAAATGAAATGAAAACCAAAAAGATGATATAAAGAACAACGAAACTCAGATCTGGTTTTTGGAAAAGATAACAGATACAAGCCTTAGCAAAGCTCACTAAGAAAAGTGAGAAAATCCAAATGAATAAGAGGAAAAATTACTACAGATGCTGCATAAATACAATAAGAGACTATTATGAACATCTGTATACAAACAGGACAATCTGCAAAGTGGACATACTTTTGGATTCATTCAACCTTATTAGACTGAATCAGAATGAAACTGACAGATTATAGACTTCTAACAGACACAAAAATTGAAAGAGTAGTCAGTTTCCCTAAGAACAAAAGCCCAGTATCAGCTTCATGTATGAATACTCCCCAACCTTCAAAAAATCTAATTTATGTACTTTTCAAACTCTCCAAACACACACACACACACACACACACACACACACACACACACCTCTGATGAAAATTGATGCAAAATCAACAAAATCTTGGCAAGTCAAATTTATTAACATATTAAGAGAATTATTCACACCATGATCAAGTGGGTTTCATTCCAGAGATGCAAGGTTGTTTGTTACATCAATCAATGTCATTTATCATATCAACAAAAAGACAAAATCACATGGTGATTTTAGTAGATGTAGAAAAAGCATTTGATAAGATTCAATACCCATTTATGATAATGACCCTCAATAAAATGTGTATAAAAGGAACATTTCAACTTAATAAAAACCATCTGACAAGCTCATAGCAATCATTACACTGACTGATGAAAAACAAAGCATTTCCCCTAAGATCAGGAGCAAAACAAGATTGTCCACTATCACCACTGATGTTTAATATTGTATTAGAAATCCTAACCAATACAAAATGAGGCAGGAAAAAGAAAGAAAAGAAATCCAAATTGTGAAAGAAATGAAAATCATCACGACTTACAGATGACATGATAGTATACATAGAAAATACAAAATACTAAAAAAAAATTCTAGAAATAATAATGAAATGATAAGATTAAAAATCCTATTGCATTTCTACATGTAAACAATCAGAAGAAATTAAACAAATGCCATTTAAAATTGTTTTTAAAAAAGAGGAAATACCTCTTTTTTAAGAAAAAAATGAAGAATGAAGGAATGAAGAAGAAATGAAGGAATGAAGAAATGAAATGAAGGAATGAAGAAATGAAGGAATCAGACAATGAAAACTGTAAGACAGTGTAGAAGTAAATACTTCATGGAAAAGACACAGAAATGGAAAAATATACTGTGTTTATGGAAGAATAAACACGGTTAAAATGGCCAGACTGTCGTGAGCGATTCAAGAGATTCTATGTATTACCTATTAAAACTCCAGTGACATTCTTCAGAACAGACAATTATAAAATCTGTGTGGAACCACAAATGACCCTAAGTAGCCAAAGCAATCCTGAGAGGAAAAAAAAAAAGGAGCTATCACACTCTGACTTCAAACTACACAGTGATAGTTATCAAAACTACTTGGAAACAAACACAGAACAATGAAATAGAAGAGCACCCCCCAAAATAAATCCACACAAATATGGACAGTAAATCTTTGGCAAAGATACTATGACCATACATTGGAGCAACAGGTTGGGAAACTTAGACAGATGTCTGCAAAAAAATGAAACTAGATCTTTACTTCATACATAAACATAATTCAAAATGGACAGAAGACTTGAATATAAGATTTGATGCCATTAAGTGGTTGCTAAGGAAGATGCTCTCTTCTTCACTTCTGGGAAAATAAACTAGTCCAGGCAGGCACTGAACTCAGAGGATCCTAGGACTTGGGTTGAAACCAGAATATCTTCTGAACATTGTAGGTCAATGCTGAAAGTGCACACAAAAAAGGATGCTGAGGAAATTCCAACTCTGGGCAAAAATTGATGAGTGGGGACAGGCATCATTTGGGATGCAAACCAGGAAGGACTGAACTGCTTGCTGTGTATCTGGGTGTGGGGAAATTTGTGCTGAGGTAAGTCAGGTGAACAGGACCTTCAGTGAAAAAGACAAAAGCTCAGAAATGTGCAGATTCCCCCACCCATTTCTCTTGGGATCAGGAAGATAAGGGGATTGAATGGATAAAATGAATGGAGCTGAAACACCAGGAATCTGTGTAGAAAGCCCAGTCCACAGACTATAAAGGTCTGAAATCCAGAGAGGAAGGCTATCAGTGGTACAACAGGTACCAACTGTACCCACACCTATAACATTCCCCACTAAGGGACAATCTCCCCCTACACCTCAAGAAGATCCCACTCCAGATTCATCCCAGGGGCACAGGGATGGTTCAACATTTGAAAATCAATCAACATAATCCACCACATCAACAAAGAGAAGAACAAAAATCATATGATCATATCAATAGATGCGGAAAAAGCATTCGATAAAGTTCAGCATCCTTTCATGATGAAAGCCTTGGAAAAAATCGGTATAAAAGGATCATACCTAAACATAATAAAAGCTATATACGACAGACCCACAGCAAATATCATCCTCAATGGGGAAAAACTGAAACCATTCCAATTAAAGTCCGGAACCAGGCAAGGATGCCCACTCTCTCCACTCCTTTTCAACATAGTTCTGGAAGTCCTAGCTAGGGCAATAAGACAAGAGAAAGACATAAAAG
>PVHY01024466.1:0-19622 GCA_004024945.1 Uropsilus gracilis
CTTTCCAGCCCTCCTCTTCCACATTTCCAGGCGGGGAGAGGGCACGGGGGAAGTTAAAACCTTTTTTTGTTTCTGTTTTCTGAAACAGCAGAGCTTGTGGAGCAGGTTAAGGTTTGGCTCCGCGGCGGTAAGAGAGGTATTGGAAAGGGACGTTTTGTGAAAATCATCGAGGTAAATGAAGGAAAGCAACCTCAGTTACCCGCACGCAGAGCAACTTGTATCGCGAAAGGTGTTGGCTAGGCCGCTGCTTGTGAACATCCTGGTTTGTACCAGGCTTGTGGTCCTTTACTCATGGAGCTGGGAGTCTTTACGAGTAGCATTGATAATTTGTGTGCTGTGACACTGGCGTGAGTGGTAACATGATGAACTGTCAACAAGGTGGCCCCGGTCTTTAGCTCCATTTCAGAAAGTAATAGTGTCCCTATATATTAACTCCTCACACACATGAGCATTTTCATTGAAAGAGAATGTGCTTCCTAATGCTACGGAAATTTTCTGCCTTAGGTATTGTTTTAGGTAAGACAACATTTCTGAACTAAATTATCCAAGTGTCCAGGTGCTAGAACTGTGGTCATTTACCTTTGTGATCTTCAGGATTATCACCTCTACTGGTTTGTTTCTGCTACTTAACAGCCCTGTTGAAGCCATACACTTGGTAAGAAAGGACAGTTTTGTCAAAAATCCTGTTCCCTTCAAATCCAGCTCCCTACTGCTCTGCTGATGAAAGAAGCGAAAGGTCAGATCGCAGATGTGAAGAAGAGAAAGTTAGTGGCAGTATTTTATTATCCAGTTTAATTTTGAGTTCTAACTTATCCTAGGATATGCCACCTAGTTTTGCACCTTATTCTCACAGTGACAGATTCTGTATCCTTGGGGATTCATGTTGTTTTCAGGATACATGCATTCAGTAAAACATATTAATGTTAATGAATTTTGTAAGTCTGTTTGAAAGAAAGCTGTACACATCAAAAGGACTCTATTGACCTTTATTAATGACAACATTCCTATGTAAAACAAACAGGTGTATTTTCTTTACATAGGTGCACCTCAGTACCTTAGATCTCATACATGCAACTATTTTATTAATTTATAAACCTGATAACAGCTTAATTTCCAGTCTGCGTTTATCTGGTGTATAAATATTGCAAAAGATTAAATAATTCTTATTAAAGCTGTAAAATACTACTGGTCATTTAGTTTAGATTTTGTTAATCTTTCAGAGTTCCTAACCCACTCCACCCCTGATTCTGTTTGATTTTCTTATCTTTGTTTTCAGAGAGGAAAGAAGTTGTTGAATCTCAATATAGAAAAACATCATCATTACTTGAAACATATTGCTAGTATGTACCAGCAGTATATTACTGAGCCTATAAACCAGAGGAAATATGGCAGGATAATTTTGGAGTTCAAACCACCCATGTTTAACAAGTTCTGAAATGATTTAATCAAAAGTTATTTTAATCAATTCCCTGGCCATTTCTTGCCAGTAATAAAAACTTACATGATTGAGTTCTAAAATACCTATTATAGTTACATCCATATCCATTGTGTTTATTGTTATTTGAAAGTCCCTATAATTCAGACAGGTTGAACTTTCCATTTTTTCCATTTTTCCAAACCCATTGCTGGATTTAACTTTTAAAAATTCTTAGAGGAGAGCCTTGAAATGGTTCCAGATTTTCTGTTATGAGCAGTCTACTTTGCTTTATATGTATGATGTATATCTGTATCTGAAAACATTTTCAGGTTGTGATCATATTGTATACTCAACTCCTTTTACATACCCTGGAAGTAACCACCACATAATTTCTTACATATCCTTTCAAAAATGTTTTATGCTCACAAAATGTCTGCCCTTCCCTTGTCCTTCATTCTTTCTTTTTGTTTCCTCTTCTAACTATTGAAATCCTTTGACACATACCTTAAATACCTTGGTCTTTCCCCCAATTGTTTAATACTAATGTTACCATATATATGGTCTTCAGTTTAGAAAAAAAAAAATTGTATTGTTCTCTGGTTATCAGCAGGTGTGCACTAGAATTCACTTGGATAAGTTCAAAAAATATAGTAAAGAATCTAAGCTACTTGTAATTCTACCAGGTAAATTCTAAAGGTAAATACTGCTGAGGTATTTTTTCCTAGCCCTTTGTTCCTTATGCTTAAATTGTCTTTTAGCTACGATTTACGTAGATTGCATACCATATGACTTGAATCCAAGTACAGGATGGTCCATACTTATAAGATATTCACCTTATAACCTAAATATCCAACAGCTAAGGAATTGAGAAGTGTATGAGCATCATCACTTCCAATGCTTTGGGTTTCAGTTTCAGTGAAAATTGTATTTCAAAGCATTTTGTTGGAATGGTCCTCCCTCTTCCTCTGTGTGCGTGTTCATTTGCATAAACAAGAAAATAAAACAGGTAGTAAGCCTGGGTATTTAAAGGATTACTGACAAATGGTGACATATATTCCTTTTAAATGTCAATTTTATGAAATTTCTTTAGTGATAAAATATTTGTACATTCACCAAAGAAATACAGTTACAAAAAGTTTTGTTTTTTTTTAATATGGACTAGTAGTGGAAGATTTTAAAATTCAGAGGTTTATTTTTAAAGATGACATATTTCAGATTGCCTTACACATGTGTCTCCAGTTCCATGTTCACCATGTATGCCAGTTGTATTCCCATCCACGAGTCCTAATATTAGGCATGAAAAATGTTAGACAGGGCTTCTCAGTTTTGTTAGAAATTGCTGTAAATTACAACATGTAGAATTCTTGCCTAGATTTTCTATTAATTGTAAAGTAAACTCAGTATGGCCATTTTCAGAATTATATTTCTTGATCAGTTCTAAGTTAAAATATTCAAATTCCATTCTGCACTTAAATATTCTTTAAGATCAGGAACATCTGAGGACACTGAATCCAGTGTTCACAACAATATGGGGATGTGGGGAAATGTCATGTTCACACCATTCTCTATTTCCTCTGAGAAATGGTGATGGATGTTTCGAAGGAAAGGCTGTTGAGATGAAGTGTAGTCCTATGAAATAATGGGTCTTTATCTCCTGAGCCACTTACTCCAGACTGGACAGATTAGGCACTCTCCTCAAAGGAGAAAGTGACTGTTAAGTGGCATTATTTCTGTGTGAGAGTAACAAGACCCTATTACATGGAACTGTTCTATTTTAATGGTGTTTTACTAACCTACATTAAATTTTGCTGCAATACCATTTCAGTTCAGTATTTAACTTTGGAAAAGTGAGTTCCTAGTATTTGATAGTTGTAGTGTTTTATTTACTAATGAAGTGTTTCTCAAACTTATAAAGCTCATGCCCCCTTCTGTAAAACAAAAATCTTAATGTGACCCCCCCCCCTCGTTAATTCTAAAAACAATGAGTATAAAAAGAAAATAGTTGGGTTATTTGATACTGTTTTTCAAATATAAAGATACAATTTTAAAAGCCTTGTACATACCATCTGAAGATTCTGGCCTGTTCCCTTTCCTGCTGCAATAATCTTTTCAGTTAAAAAGTCTGCAAAATAGTTTATAAACATCCTTTGAGATTATTTTCAAATGGAGGAATCAGATATTTTAGATTATTAAAGCCTTGGACTAAAATTGTATGAACCTTAAGATATATTTAGGAATTTTAAGTCTCTTTGCTAGTATACTGTTTCTGGTAATAGTAAACTTTAAACAAATAGTTCTGTCATGTTGTTCATATATACTTTTCATATTTGTTTGATGAAGTATGTTTTAATGTATGGACTGTCTCGACTTCAGGATCTTCAGGATCCTGCTGGTAGTGAGTAATTAAGCTTTCTGTTTCTGGTCAGTAAATTTTAAGAGTACACAGCACTAGCTCTAGTGGTTCTTAGTTTGATACAGAGTTTTTAATAATTTCCCTTAAATTTTCGTTGAAAATTAAAATAATTGAAACTTAAAATAACTGTTGACATCAGTACATTTATTTTATTGGCTTTAATGTTCTGCTGAAAGGATTATATTGTTTTGATTCCTTCACTAATAAAATATTAATCATCTAAACTAGAAAATACTTATCTGTTCAGATTTGGTATGTGCTTCAGAATCTGTATGTTGCTTTAGGAGGTGTGATTATAAAAAAGGATGACTTTTTTTCAAACGACATTTGAAACCAACATTCAAAACCAAAGCAGTTACTTTTGAGAGGTGATAAACGTTCCAATTATCATTGCAAATAAATGTACTACAACATTAAGAGAATTTTGCTGTGATAGAACTCTGCTTTTTAATTTTTTTTTAGGAGAAATAATCCAGGTAAACTTTCACAAATAAGGGATTTTTTTTATTATGTAAATTATTTATTTATATATTTCACATCATTGTAATCCCAGGGGGTCACCTTCCACCTCCCCTCCCTGGCCACTCCAGCTGCTTACTCCCTCCCCTTGTGTACTTTCGTTTGGTTGTCCATATATTAGTGAAACCGTTTGGTTTGTCTTTTTCTGTCTGACTTGTTTATGCTAATATGATTTCAAGGTACATCCATGTTACCATAAAATCATCAAATTTGTCATTTTTAATTGATGAGTAATACTCCATTGTGTATATATATACCACATTTTCTTCATCCATTTGTCTGTTTTGGGACATTTGGGTTGTTTCCATGTCCTTGCAATTATAAATAGTGCTGCAGTAAACATCCAAGTACAGGTGTCCCTTTGTACCCACATTGAGGTCTCCTTTGGGTAGATTCCCAGAAGAGCGATTGCTGGGCCAAAAGGTAGTTCCATTTTCATTATGAGTTTGAGGGTCCTCCACACTGCTTTCCATAATGACTGGACTAGTTTACATTCCCACCAGCAGTGTAAGAGTGTTCCTTTCTCTCAGCACCCATGCCAGCACTTGTTGCAGAAATAGATTTTGTGTCTTATGGACATGAATTCTTGAGAAACTGTCATAGTAGTACACTTGCCACCATCCTTGGGAATCACTAGATTCCACCATCACCCATTAACTCCTTGTTTTCAACTTCTTTGAGCATCTGTCTGTTAATCTGAAAAATGAGGATACCAGTAATGTCTCTTCCACCATTTTTAAACTAAAAACTACATAAGATGTTGTATATGAAAATATTTTAGAAGAAACAGTGCTTTCCATCTCATTGTTTACCCTGAGGATTAAATGAGATATGCCATGTAAAAGACTTAGCATAGGGTCTAGAATATGACAAGAGATTTGCTAAATGTAAGCTGATACTTTCATTAGCATTTGAGTTATTGTATCACCCATTGAGAACTTGTATTGGAGTGGCAATACTAGTTATAAACAGTTTAAGTGTTTCTTTTTAATCAGTCAACTACTTTGTGTCAGCACATCTAGCCCTGTACTTTGCTGCTGTTAAAACATAAGTTTTAGATCAAATCTGGCCCATTAATTTTATGAACATGCTTGATAATTTTTGAGGATCTTTATTTTTGGAAATTTTAAGTATGTTCTTTAAAGGTAGATGAGTTCAAATGTCCTTTTCAATGCTTTTCCAAGTGTTAAGTAAACATATCAGTGAAAATGACTGAAGGAATCTGTAGTTAAAATGAGCTTCTTGGAGCTTGAGTTTTCTATATTGTAGATGCTAAAAAGTGAAGTTAGTCTTATTGTGAGTTATTCAGATCTTAGAAACAATCTAGTCAGTCTCCTCACTTTACAGTTAAAGAAAAGCCACCAGGATTATTGATCAAGGTCATACAGTATGTTTTCTTTCTCTAAGAAACAAATAACCTAAGTTGATCTTTGAGGAGTATAAAATGAGGTGACATGTCTGACAGTTTATTATTTCCCCTTAGCTACCTTTAGAATTTTATTTCACATTGTTTTTATGTTACAAAATGATATCATAGGGGCAATGTCAGGAGAACTTGCCTTATTTGGGTAAACATGTGAGGAGGATGTTTTAGCAGACGAAGTGTGAACTCTTCTATTCAACTTCAAAATTATTTACCATGCATGTGTTAAGCCCTAAATATGGAACTAGACATGGAAGAGTTTCCCCATTTACAAAAGTGCCTTTTTATAAGTATGAATCATTTAGGACTTTTTTTTTTAAATATGTCATTCTGAAATCTTTTCCTATCATTTTTATACGTAAGTACACACATGAGGCTTTCTGTGTCTGCTCAAAGAAAGTCACTTTTGTGCGTTAAACTTAGATTGAGGAATTGTTGGGTTTTTTCCAGTCTCACTTAACATCTCTACTGTTTTCAAAAACAAAAAAGTGAATGTTAACTTTTAACTGAGAGCCAGAGGAGGTGATAGTGTAGACAGAAAGTCATTCATAGGAAACTAACCTCAGTTTTGTGGAGAAGGAATTAGTGTAGTAACAAATAGGCCATACCTATTCCACTGAGCCAGTTTTATCTCATTCATTGGAAAATTTAAGGGAGATAATACCAGCCAAAATCTCGGGTAAATTTATCTTTGTATATTATAACTTCTTGACTTGATGGTATCCTGTGTTTGGAAGGTAGGTAGTCTTGTGGTTTCATTGTTACATGAGGGTTTTATACTCCTCACCTGAAAATATTAAATAGAACACTGCAGTTGGAGAAATGCCTCTTCCCCCCTCTGCCCAAACTCTTCTACTCCTGTGTTCCCTCCCCTGTCCAAGGCAAGGTTTAACACATTCTTGATGTGTTTCATGTGTTCCATAGTCAATCGGCTCTGATATTTGTATTTTTCTCCACCCGAGGGGCTGATATATACCACACGAATTGAATCAGTGAAGCTCACATCTGTATGCATGTACCACATACTGGCGTGATTATGTCAAAGGGGGGTGGTAGTATTTGCTAATAAAGAACATTCAGATCCATACACACAAAAAAGTTAAACTAAATCTGGGTCTAGGATCAGAAAGTAAGAGGAGTCAAAAGTTTAATTATATTATCTGGAGTTTGAGTGAACAAAACAGCTAATGGATACCTTTCCTGAAAGACATTTTTTTCAAACTTTCTGCTACAACTTCAGAGTCAGAAATATATTTTCCATTGTAGTCTTGAAAGAGACCCTTAATATTAAGTTATGAATTTTTGATGTTTTGTCTATTCAGGCGTATTCCTATTTTGACATTGGTCTTTCTGTCATGATCCACTAAATTGATTTCATAATCCACTGAAACTACCCATAATAGTTGGATAATCACTTTAGGTATTATGTATAGTTGGTGATTCAAAATTCAGCTTCTAATCATTGGTGCTAATTTCTTTTTATGTAATGGGGATCTATATTCCTTTATTGTGCAGTTTCTATCATCTCATTTTTTGCTTCTTGAGAAATGAAAGCTATCTGGCTATTTTCATCTTTTTTATTGTAGTTGCATTGTCAAGAGTGCTTAGGAAAGAATATTTCTTCAGTGTGATTTTTATTTCAGGAATATAGCCTCAAAATGTAAAGTTTGAACTCTTACAAGTGCCAGTAACTTTTCATAATTTCTTCTACCTGTGATGTTGGTAACATTTCTTTTTATGGTTGTAAGCATAATTGCTCTTTAGTATTTTCAGTTGCTTCATTTTCTTTCTTAGTTGTCCAAGGGTAATCATGTACCTAGGAAAAACTGGAAAAAGTGCAGTCTCAACATACTTGTTAGAATCCTCAGGGAATGGGTTTTGTGTAGTCATGTTTTTCCTTAAAGCTGAATTTACTGCTTTAGTGTCCAAATTATGTTATATGAAAGTGTATTTTTATATGTATTACATATTTTCTCGGTATCATAGATAGGTGTTAAATATAGTCTGACCCCTATGTATCTTTTTTCTTTTTTGAAGCATGATTAACACATAGTATTATATTAGTCCCATATACACTTCATGATTTGTGTGCATTGAAACCAGTAGCCATAATAAGTCAAATTAACATTCATCACTATACATAGTTATAAAATTATCTTTTCTTGTGATTAGAGCTCTTATTTCACTTATAATGCCCTGAGGTCCATCCACTTTGCAAGTAGCAAGATTTCATTCTTTTTTTATGACTGATATTTCTGTGTGTGTGTATGTTTGTGTATTTTCATCTATCCAGTAGATATTTGTCTTGACCATGGTAAATAATAGTGCAGTGAGCCGGGCACGGTGGCTCGTTCCTGTAAGCTTCAGCCTGTGAAGCAGCTGGGGCTTAGGGATCGTGGTTCGAGTCCTGCCTGGGGACCGTAGCGAGACCTAGTTCCAAAAAAATAGCTGGGCGTGGTGGCGCGCGCCTGTCATCCCAGCTGCCTGGGAAGCTGAGGCTGGGGATTGCTTTAGTCTGTGGTACCCCGGGCAATGAGAGCCTGCGGTTCCACCGGCAAAAATAGCGAAACCTAGTATCAATAATAATAATAATAATAATAATAATAATAATAATACTGCAGTGAACATGGAAATGTATGTATCTTTTCTTTGAGTTAATTTTTTCACTGTTAGGTTAAATACCTACCTACAAGTTGAATTACTAGATCATCATGGTTTTATTTTTAATTTTTTTAACACCTTCCATGGAATTTTTCCATAGTGACTGCATTAATTCACTACACCAAAATGCCACATCCTTGCAAACACTTATTATTTCTTGCTTTTTTGATATTAGCCATTCTAACAGGTATGAGATGATTATGGTTTTAATTTACATTTCCCTGATAATTAGTGATGTTGAGCATCTTTAAATGTACCTGTGTTTCTTCTTTGGAAAAAGTTCAGATCCTCTGTACATTTTTTAATTGACTTGCTAGTGTTTTTTGCTATTGAGTAGTAAGTTCCTTCTATTTTGGGCTATTTTTTTTTAACTCCTTATCCAGATATAATTGTAAACATTGTCTTCTGTTCAGTTGGTTGCTTTTCTACTATGTTGATGGTTTCTATTGCTGTTCCTTTTAGTTTGATGTAGTCCTGCTTATTTTTCTTCACTAAATATATATATATCTTTGGAGAATTATCCATTCCCCCTATCCTAGCCCCTGGCAACCACTAATCTACTTCCTGTTTCCATGGATTTGCCTTTTCTGGTCAGTCCATATAAACGGAATCATACAATGCCCAATGTGTGGTCTTTGTGACTGGCTTCTTTCACTTAGCATAATGGTTTCAAGGTTTGTTCATGTTGTAGCATGTATCAGTACTGCATTCCTATTTATTGCCCAAAAAATACTCTGCTGATTTTGTTTATCCATTTGTAAGTCTAGAATCACTTTAATTGTTATCAGTTTCAGCTGTTAAGAATAGTTACAAAATTTGTATACAAGTTTTTACATGGACATGTTTTCATTTCCACATTACATACATTGGTTATATTCTAAGAGTAGATTAATGTCTCTTAAAATTCTATGTCTAACATTTTTAGGATGTGCCAAACTATTTTCCACAATAGCTGCAACATCAATTCTCAGCCTTTTGGCTAAGATCAAGTGCACAATAGCTGCACCGTTTTACCTTCCCATCATTGATGTTAATAAAAGTTCAAATTTTTCCCTGTCTCTGCCAAACCTTGTTATTGTCATTTTTATTTTGTCCCTTATGGATGTGCAGTATCATTTATTTTCCTTAATGATTTGCCTTAGTAATGAGTACATTTCCTTTTATACGATATATATAGTATCTTCCTTAATATGTCTTTTGATGAGCAGAATTTCTTAGTTTTCGTATAGTTTAGATTATTTTAGTATAGTTTAGATTATCAATTTTTTTAGTTTAGTTTAGATTAGTATAGTTTAGATTATCATTTTTTTAGATTCTATTTTTTTTTGCCGAATTTAAGAAGTCTTTTTATACTTAAAAGACCTCAAAAATAGTCTCCAGTTTACTCAAAGTTTTGTTTTACCTTTGAGTTATAAGTTTGCTATCCATTTGGAGTTGGTTTTTGAGAGGCAGGTTTTTTTTTATTTTTATTTTATTTTATTTTTGGATTTTTTACAATACATGATTGTATAATTGCTGATCCCCATGGGAATACCCCACCACACCACATCTCCCCTGGTCACTTTGCCTCCTTTTTGTTGTTTGTCCATGTTTAGCCCTTTAGTCTTTTTTTTTTCTTTTCTGGATCCATTTCCTCATCCTTGGTGAGGTTCGTTTCTTGGTGGGTCTCATCTCCGCCGTTTGTGCAACATTTTGTTGCTCCTTCAGTCAAGCTTTGGGTCTTTGGCTTTGGGGGCATGATTCCCACCTGTATGTTTTGGAAGAGCAGATCCTTGAAGGGACATCCATCAGCTGATGGTAGGTCTCCTCCCTTGGGGCTTTGCTGTGGGGTCACTGCCTTTTGGCAAGACTCTTTTCTTTTTTTCTTTTTTATTTTGAGAATAGGTCTCGCTATTTTTTGCCTGTGGAACCGCAGGCTACCGTTGCCAGTGGTACCACAGATTCAAGCAATCCCCAGCCTCAGCTTCCCATGTAGCTGGGATTACAGGTACACGCCACCACACCCAGCTATTTTTTGGGACTAGGTCTCGCTGTGTTGCCCGGAGCAGGACTGGAACCACGATCCTTAGCCCCAGTTGTTTCATAGGCTGAGGCTTACAGGCACGAGCCACCGTGCCTGGCTTTCAGCAAGGAGAGGCAATATTTTTAAGAAATTTTTTCCTAGCTGACTAGCATTTTATATCCTCCTTTTTTATTTATTTTATCTGGTCAGTCGGGACTGGGTCTCACTATGTTGCTGGGATAGTCCTGATCCCACAGACTCAAGCCATCCCCAGCCTCAGCTTCCCAGGCAGCTGGGATTACAGGCACCCACCACCATGCCTGGCTGCTTTTTCAAGACCAGTTCTCACTAAGTTGCCTGAGGTAGTCTTGAACCCATGAACTCAAGCGATCCCTGGCTTTTTGCCTCCCAGCACCTGGTAACAGGCACGCAACACGGTGCCCAGATCCTTTTCCTTTTTTAAAAAGAGTTAGAGATAATACATGGTTAGTAATACGTAGGAATTAGTTACAAAGATTGTAATTCAGAGGTAAGATAATGAGTTTAAGATCTGTAGGATACCTATCATGTCAGAGATTTAGCTAGTCATTTCATAAATTCAAACTCACTGAATTTCTACAATATTCTTGTGAGGTAGGTGACATTATCCTTACTTGTACACGAGAAAACTGAGGTCCTGAAAGGTAAACTAATTTTCCCATGCTCACGTAGCATTAAGTAAGCAGAACCATAGCTCAGAATCAAATTAGTCTGGCTTTAAGACTTATTTTTTTCATTATGCATTTTTTTCAAAATCCCCTAAAATCTTAATAAACTTTCAAATTTAATCTGTTTATATTGTATTGCTATGGTAGTTGACCCATTACTAAATGTTAAATGATCTGTAGAACCTGGGATGGGTGGGTGTTGGGGGGCTGGGGGGGTGAGGGTGTGTGTGAGTGTGTGTGTGTGTGTGTGTGTGCGTGTGTGTGTGTGTGCGTGTGTGTGTGTGTGAGATGCTATGAAGGAAGTAAGTGGTGAATCAACAAGAGATCTCTTGGGGGACTGTAAATATTGATGTGGTAATCTGATGCTTAAGAGATTAATTGCCTGAGATTCTTGGTAGTGGACAAGACTGCCAGAAAAATTTACATATCTGGATATTTAATTTGCTATATTGAAGACCTTATTTTCTATGATATGAAATGGAAGAAACTTCTTTCACATATATTAGGATCAAAGAGCATTTCTAAACCTCCCTGAACTAAGTCTCCAGCAGTAATTAAGGTAACTGGTTGCCTGAATAGTGCTAGTTCTAATGGTATAAATAAATTTAGGTAAGAAATTCATCTCAAGGTCCATTAGTAACAGAGAGGAGATGAATGTAGGAAATGAAAATTAAAAGATATAGTTAGTGAAAGAATTATTTAGGTTTGCATATTTAGTTATTGAATCTTTTGAGTTGTGGGGAAGAATACTTCTAATGCTATTGGAACCATTTCATTTTAAGCAAATGGTGGTAAACTATACTGAGTGGATGGTGTGATAAGAATCAGTGCATGGGATCTGATTTCTGGGTTGGTGGTATCATTATAGAAGTACTGTCGGTAGCCCTTTTAGACTGAAAACTAAAACTTTTGGCAGCCTCAGTGGAGTAGTCTGAAATTGATCAATGAACTCCATTCTAGATAAAATGGTCATTTGGAAACATTCCAATTCAGAGAACGTGACTAGATACAGTTCTTTTCGAATGGGAAACTCCATTCTGAGGAGGCTCCCAGGAGCTATGTTGATTACCTTTTCACACCTGAAGCATTTCACACCTAATTGATAGGTGTATCTAAGAGACAGGCATTTCATACCTAGGAGATGATCACTTTCTTCCCCAGCTATCTGTGATTTGACCTCATTTATCTTCTAATAGTTCTAGACATCCACCCTTTTCCCTTCAGAGTTGCCATTTGAGAAGAAATCAGTCTGCCATTTTGGGTTCTAGACATTTGGCTTACATCTAAGAAAACTGAGTATAAAGAAACTAAACAAGTGTGTACTCATCATTTTTATTACTGCTAGCACCTTTAAATAGTAAATCCCTTTGATGCTTGCTTTATTTACAAAAATGATATCAAATGTCACAGATTTACAGGAAAACTTACATAAAGCAAGATCAAACCACTTCAGTAAGTTAAATATTGTTTTATAAAGAATAGCTGTTCCTTATTGTGACAAAGGAAGAAAATAGTTTAATTTCTTCAGAGGCAATGATAGCATAATTTGGTTTTAAATAAAGAGTAACATTAATCCAAGCAGCAAGGAGTGGTTCTGATTGACATTATCTGGCAGTAGAGGAGTATATTCTCGGAACACTCCTGATTCCATTTTGAAAGCATTAAAATGATTTGTTACTGTGCATACAACTACAATTTATAGAGGTTGAATGTGTATATCTTATTTACATATCCTCAGAACTATTAAAACTGCTTGGACTATTGTAGAAAATCGTCCTGCAAATTTCACTTTTGTACAAGGGCCTTAACATACTCAGTAACATCAAGCAGAATAAAAGTTGCTTAAGACATTAGGAAAATATTTTGGAAGAAAAAATGCAAAGTGGATTGTATAAGCTTTTTTGCTCTTTTGTCATATTACTACTTTAACTAGCAGATAATGCTTTTAATACTGTATCTTAGAAAAATTTAGTTATTTTAATCCATCTCAAATTTGGAATGCTAAACACTTCAGTTGTTGCAAAGTTAAGGACTCTTAATCTCCCATTCCAAGTCCTCTAAATCTTGCTCCACCCTTTCTAGTCCTCTTATTGAATTAAGTATAAGATACACTCTTCAGTTTCACTTTCACAACTACCCAACTATAGGATCAAAGCAAGTCATGGAATGTTTTCTTCCCTATAAAGTAAAAGAATTGCACAAAATTAGTTGTGATAACCCTTTCTTTGGGTCATGGAAAAACACTTTAGTAATTTGATGGAAGTCATGGATCTTTACATCGTGAAAACTGCTGATTCATGCAAAGTATTGCATTGATTTCAGGAAATGTGGTGTTCCCTAAAACCATCCACAGACCTCAGTGTAAAGTTTCCCTGGATTAGAGGGTTTCTAATTTTCAAAATCCATAATTCTGTATTTTTATAATTCTATCCCTACTGTCTGGCTATATTATATTACAGTCCTCATTTTTTTAGACTTCTGCTTCCAGGTTTTTTACTCATTATTTCTTCAATATTCAGATGTCTTATCTCTTTTTCCGTCTTTCACCTTTGAAAGTTCTATTCTCTTTTTAAAGCATAATGCAGATGTCATTTTTTTAATGAAGCTTCTTCAATCAGAATTAATCATCCTTAGTGCATGCCTGTAGGTGGCAGCCTAGGAAGCCCAGCCAGGGCCAGGGATCATGGTTCGAGTCCCGCTGGGGGCACATAGTGAGACCTAGTCCCCAAAAAATAGCTGGGCATGGTGGTGCGCGCCTGTAATCCCAGCTACCTGGCAAGCTGAGGCTGGGGATTGCTTGAGTCTGTGGTACGCCGGGCAACATGAACCTGCGGTTCCATGGGCAAAAATAGCAAGACCTAGTCTCAAAAAAAAAAGAATTAATCATCCTGTTAGAACTTTGTAATTCCATTTATAGCCCTTAACCTGTGATCTTATACTGATTAAAAGGACTGTGTGTCCTCTATCCCATCCTCTTACTTGTTGCTCAACAGATGATGAATGTCTTGATGTCAGTGACTATGTTACTGTATTAGCTTTGTAACTAAATGGTGCCTTGCTAATAGTAATCATGGGGAAAGTGCTTACTGAATTGAATTTGTGTCAGTTGTAATGACTGTGCTAAATGCTAGGAGGATTGTCCCACTCTGTTCCAAAAAAGTGGGAACTGTTGTAAACCTACAATCAGGGAAAGCCTCATATGTGAGATAATTTTTTTAATGATAATTATTATTTAGGAAACTAAGGGTCTTATTTGGGAGAAATAAAAAAATTAGTGTATATAGATGAAATTAATTTTCAACTTAAAAAATAGTATAATTAGCTTATAATTTTTTAACTTTGCATTTTTCTTTTGCCCTTTCTATTTTTATAGGTACAAGAAAATTCCCCAGGACATAGAGCTGGACTGGAACCGTTCTTTGATTTTATTGTTTCTATTAATGGTTCAAGATTAGTAAGTACATTTTTTTAATAGTTTTGCCTATAGTGTTTTATAATCCTTTGAAAACAGAATTTTTTAGATGTTCTAAGATGGACATTTATTCATCAAAGGCCATAAAATAGAGTATGGCACTAGTTTGTAAATTTACAAAAAAATGTCAAAAATATAACAATATAAATGTGTAATATATATACTATTTCTCAGACTCCAGTGATTATCGTAAGGGAGTAGGACCACTGGAGACTATTAATTTATATATTAATTGCAGAAAGAAATACTTAAGATAACAAAAATTTTAAACACTTCTACAGGTTGTTGACAGATGGATTAATAAAGCCACATTCACAGAAAACTTGTTGGTTTTATTGGAGCTAAGCTCCATCATATACATACAATTTGTTTAGAACCCAGTAGATTTGTTCCAAAAGCCCACAATTAGAATCACTTTTTATAAGTTGCTTTCACTTTACTTCCACTAAAATTGTATAGGAAGGAAAGTTTATAATTTCAGCAAAGTTTTTTTTTTTTTCCCCAGCAAAGAAAATTCTTAAAATAGCTACTTGGTTCATTTTTCCACAACAAATCTTTTAAGTTTTTGTTAATTGCTTATCAATGTCATGCCTAATGGCATTTATTTATGTAATGAAATATTTTAGAAAATATGTCATGAAATATTTAATAAAATAATGCTTCCATTATCTTTTCAGTTCCTAATAAATAAAGTATATATTTAGCAGTAGCAGTAAAAATACAAAATTAAACTACAACTCCAGTAAATGTTTTAAATTTTAATGTCAGCCTCTTACTCATTCTTGTTAGTAATATGGCTTCTATGGGATATTTTGTTTTTTATCACTGATGTCCTAGATCATACCAAATGATGTTGCGTTGCAAATTTTATAATCCATAGTCAGCTATAGAAAAAAGCCAGTCAGCAATTATTGCTAATATAAGAGTTGTTAATTCCTTGACATCTTTTACTTGGGTGACCATTTGCATGCTAAAGAAACCTTTGTTAAATGTTTTATTGTGTTTATATTAAATTTATTCCAATATGGCCATAGGAAGCTTAAACTAAAATTATTAAAAGTTGCATTTTTACTAAGGAAAATGATTTCTGTGTGTTTACAGAATAAAGACAATGACACTCTTAAAGATCTACTGAAAGCAAATGTTGAAAAGCCTGTAAAAATGCTTATCTATAGCAGTAAAACACTGGAACTTCGAGAGACCTCAGTCACACCAAGTAACATGTGGGGTGGCCAGGGCTTGTTGGGAGTGAGCATTCGTTTCTGCAGCTTTGATGGGGCAAATGAAAATGTTTGGCATGTGCTGGTAGGTATCAATTGTGAGTTGTTACATGCAGTTTAAGAAGTAGTGTAGAAATGTGTTTTGATAGTGGTTATCTCCTGTTTGGTGAGATTGTAAGGGTATTATTGTTAGGTTGTTTTTAATTTCTGAAAAGCAGAATTTGTTGCTTTTAAAATATGAATTATTAAGAAAATCTTGAGCAAGAGAAGCAAATAGAGATGCCTGAGAACAATTTTTCTAATGATTAATGTTAGAAGAGGACATATTAAAACAGTTACAGAAATAAATAGTTAAATGTGATTTTTATACCTGGGAGATTTTAAATACATATATTTTATAGTCTGACATAGGACATTTTCTCCAACAAAACAAGTTTTAAAAATTACTATATATAAGAATTATGACGTATAAAATTCCGAACATTATTTTTATGTACATTAATTTTGGGGTATGTTTTTGTGTCATACTAGGAAGTAGAATCAAATTCTCCTGCAGCATTGGCGGGTCTTAGACCTCACAGTGATTATATAATTGGAGCTGATATGGTCATGAATGAGGTAATTAATGTTTATTAATAATAAATAACACTTGTTCCATTAATGTTTACTTTCAGAAATATATTTGCATACTTTGCATTTACAAGTTTAATTTAGATCTTTGCCTCTGCTAAGACATGGCTGGAAACCTGTGGTCATTATTGCTAGCTACAGGTAGGGTATCCTGAACCAGAGCAGCATATATAGTTTTTCTTAAAATTTGAAGTTATTTTTCTTGAGATGAAACTGAATTCTTTCTAGACAAGACAGGTGTGCATGTATACAAAGCAAAGAACACTTCTGGTGGCAAATGAAATAAAGCTAAAGTAATCTGGAGAAAGGTAAAGTGTGTCCATAAAAACCATGAATGGTTCACATCTAATTCTAAAGCCACAAGAAACAATCCTTGTGTGATGCTGTACCCCAAGCATTTAAACTATTGAAAAGCCAATAAATAAAAGTAGATTTATTCTCTTATAAAAGAGAAAAATAAGGTGCCCAGATAACCAGATCTTAATAATGGAGAAAAAGAATGTGTAGAATAGTTCATTAAAATTGCTGACTAGTTCTTAGAACTTTAAGCCTTGCACATAGTAGGTAGGTAATATATTGAATTAAACCTTGGTTGGAAAAAAGAAATACTTTTTTTTTCCAAGCCAAACTATCTAGCTTTACTTAAATATACTTTTCATAAAATTTAGTCATGGTATTTCAGATAGGATATGGGCAGACAATCACTAACAGGATACAGCTTGCAAAATCCTCTCTTTAGCAGAGTACCAAATTCAGAAAACCACTGTAAAGCTTAGTGAAGACTTCATTTGATGCTGTGAGCAGGGACAGTTTAGAATAAGAGATGACATTTCACATGTCGTTTGACAACTTATCACAATCTAACCTTGGTAGGTAATGAAATAAAAATGGTGTATTTATCAATCTGAAAAACCTTAATCTAAAAAAGGAAACACTGCTCTTTTAATGGCTTCCATCTCAATGATGACACTAGGAAATCTAGAATACCTGACATGGTCTCTACTTTTTTGGAGTTAGGTCTTCTTAGGTTTCATTGGGCTCAAATGAGACCTCATTTTGGAGTCAAATCTGTGCTAAAGACTAAAGGAGAAGAGGAGATAAAAACAAATTCCAGTTTTTCCCCCACCACAGAGGGTCTGCAAGGGGCCTAATGTAATGCCAAGAAATTCCTCCTCCTGGGAACCAAGAAGGCTCAAAAATGAAGGGAAGTGTTTTTCCCCCATATCAGTGTAGCTTCAGAGGCATTCTATTAGTGACGTGCTCTTCACCCCAAAGAGCAATGACGTGTTCTATGTATTAACATAGTTTAAAACAAAATTCTGCCTTTTTATAAAACTTGATAAATTATATTTAAAATTGTACAGTCACCAGAACATAATTACTTTTTTAAAAATGTATGTACTCCACTTGGCATGCCAGCACCTTCAATTTTCTGTTCTGGTATCTCCATTTTCTGTAGGATTTTATTCCCATCCTTGCCAACATTAGCTTTACCTTTTTCCTCTTAGTATCTACCTACCATCTCCCCCTTCTTTTGTTCTTTTCTGGCTTGGACTCTAGCTTTGATGGAGCAGGTTTAGCAGATCCCCTCACAGACCTTTTTTGTGGTCTATCCTTCATCTTGGCTTTTCGGCCTTCAGCCTTTCTCAGGCATGGTAGCAGTAGCGGCAGAACGTAGGCACTGGGCATGGCAACACAGCAGCTCTCTGTTCAGTCTGGGGGTTTTTCTTGCCTTTTCTTCATATTATTGCTCCAAGAAATAATTTTTAGATCTAGAAACAGGACCCAGAATCTCTTTAGCAGGTCCCATGAATAATGTTATTAGTCCATTGTCATTTTGCTACAATGTCTTGTTGAATAGGAAAAAATCCTGGCCAGCATTCAGTGAAATGACATTATCCTAGGACCTGGTTTCATTTGTTATATATTATTTCACTTAAAGCAGAAATGTCCCAAGAACCTTTTGATGAGTTTAGTGAGTACTTCATTTTACTTTTTAAAGTTTTTCAGGTGAGCCAGGCACGGTGGCTCGTGCCTGTAAGCTTCAGCCTATCAAGCGGCCAGGGCTTAGGGATCGCGGTTTGAGTCCCGCCTGGGGCCCATAACGAGACCTAGTTCCAAAAAATAGCTGGGCGTGGTGGCGTGCGCCTGTAATCCCAGCTACCTGGGAAGCTGAGGCTGGGGATTGCTTGAGTCTGTAGTACCCTGGGCAACGAGAGCCTGCGGTTCCACCGGCAAAAACAGCAAGACCTAGTCTCAAAAAAAAAAAAAAAAAGTTTTTCAGATGGTTCTGATATTACCCAGTTTTGAGATTCACTTTTCTAAAGTTCAGTAACATAAAAACATTTTTCTCCTGTGATGCTTTTTCAGTCTGAAGATCTCTTCAGCCTTATTGAAACACATGAAGCAAAACCATTGAAACTGTATGTATATAATACAGACACTGATAACTGTCGAGAAGTGATTATTACACCAAATTCTGCATGGGGTGGAGAAGGCAGGTAAGGCCATTTTTAGACTAAATTATGACTGCTTAAACTTAGGAGTCAGATGTGTTATAAACATTGGTTGTTTCTATTCAAAAAGTAGTTATTGATCTATCATCATCAGGCTTCCCTTTAGAAAAGGAAAGAGCAGATTTAGGCTTGAATCCAACAGTTCATTTTATGAATTACATAAGAAATTTGTTATATGTACTATATAGCTGGTCCTCAAACATCATGGGGGATGAGGCCATCTTTTCCTACACAATTAAAAGTGCAGTGTAAGCTTCTGACTCTCCCAAAATTTACTAGTAGCCTGCTAAGGACCAGAAACCTTACCAGTTATATAAGCAGCATGTTTTCTGTATCTGTTATATGCTGTGTTCGTACAATAAAGTTAGCTAGAAAAAAAATTAAAGTTAGAAAGTATACTTACACTACTGTACTGTATTTATTGGGGAAAAAATTTGCATGTAGCCGGGCACGGTGGCTCGTGCTTGTAAGCTTCAGCCTATGAAGCGGCCGGGGCTAGGGATCGCGGTTCGAGTCCCGCCTGGGGCTCGTAGCGAGACCTAGTTCCAAAAAAATAGCTGGGCGTGGTGGTGCGCGCCTGTAATCCCAGCTACCTGGGAAGCTGAGGCTGGGGATTGCTTGAGTCTGTGGTACCCCGGGCAA
>PVHY01024467.1:0-19377 GCA_004024945.1 Uropsilus gracilis
CTCCATCTCCCCCCAACTCTGCACCCCCCCACCTCAACCCCCTGACTCCATCTTCCTCCCACACTGCCCTTCCTCCAGTAAGAGATGCCTGGGATCTGGGGGGTAGGAGATTAGTTGACTGGCTCAAGGTCGCACAGTTTACCAGTGGCAGGGCCAAGGCCACCACAGTGACTTCTGGAAAGAGAATTGAGATATTACTCTCTAAATGCCTCTGACTCTGGACTGTGTAATGGAGTATCCCAGGGGGCTGGCTCTGGCCTGGGGTCTACAGCTAACGATTTGTCAAGGCCGATTTTGGAGCCCTCCTTCTGGGAGAGTTCTGCTGTGGCCTTAGTCATTTCCTCAGCATGTGCCTGGCTCTTTATTTGTGCCATTTTAATCATCTATATTTTATGATAGTCTGCTGCCTCTTGATTCTGATTCTAGACTGGGGATTGGCAACTTGTTCTTTACAGGGCTATCTAGTAAATATTTTAAGTTTGTGGGCCATGTGGTCTCTATTGCAACTGCCCAGTTTTGTCCTTTGATGTAAAAGTGGCCACAGACAATATGTAAGCCAACCAGCATGGCTGTGTTCCAGAAGAACTTTATTCACAAAAACAGGCAGTGAGCTGGAGCTGGCCCCCTGGGTGATGGTTTGCTGATGCCTGCCCTAGATCCTTGAAGGCAAAGATGCTTATTTGTTTTTATATGAATTACCTGCCGCAAGGACTCTTACCCACTCCAGCACTGGTGTTGCATTGTGTTTATATTTGTGCTCAGTAGTAGTTCCATGTTAACTTAGCAAATGAAATTGGTATAAAACTGACTGACTTTCCATTCTGAACCTTGGATGGAGGTGATAGAATGTGGTTGTGTGTAATCTTGTGGGCCTAGTTTGAACACCAGTTCTGCTACTTTTAAGCTGCGAAAATTTACATATATAACTTGCTCTTTCAAGCTTGCCCATTTGATACACAGTAAGTCCTTGCTTAAAGTGCCTATAGGTTCTTGGGAACTGACTTTAACGGAAACAATAGATGAGGAGAGCAGTTCCACACATGATATTGTTCTGTCCAACATTGACAGGGATTATTTTATATTCATCAATGTTATAACAAAGTGATATTGAATGAAAGAAATTATGTTACTTGGTAACCTGTTGTATTAGGCAATCTCTACCTCAAAGGGATTCTATGGGATAAACAGGGGCTGTGTGGAAAGTTTGGGGTCCAGTGCTGTGCACACAATAGGTCTTGGAGAAATTCTGGCCTGAATGGAAAGAGTGTCAACGCTAAAAGCCTCTGTGCTGAGGGTCAGGTTTGTTCTCTCCGCCCCTGACTTATGGAGAAGATATTGTAAGAAGTCATGGAAAGATATGCCTCAGTCTGGAAAAAGCTGAGTCATGTAAACCCAGACAACTTTGCAGAAATGTCCGCAGATAGCTCTTCCACAAGCTCCCAAAACTCACACCCTAAACAGACTGTCTCCCTCCATTTTCCAAAGTTCTCTTCCTTCTCATCTCCTCAGACCCCAAGTCAGAAGTCTTAAGATCACTGGCATCAGACTTGCTCACTCCTACCACAAGCAACTGCCACTAAGGTGGTCACTGGCTTTTCCTCTCCAATTCACTGTCCAGTCAGGGTCTCTATCTTGTGCTACTACAGAAATTGCTAGCAGGGTCCTGGACTCTTTATCTGTTTAGCGATGTTGCCTTTAAATATTTTTCAAGATATAAATCTGGCCCTGTCCTGCTCAATGTATATGATCTTCAACGGCTCCCTATTCACAGCAGGCCAATGTCTAGTTCTGTAGCCATTGGCCTCTATTGGTCTTTACAGCCTCATCCCGCAGTATTCCCCTTTGTTATATGTTTTAACCTCACTGACAGAACTCACGGTGTGCATTCCCATTTCTTGTATTAGTTGTGCTGTTACCTGCTTTCCCCTCCTCACCCCTCAAATGCTCATCGTCTCCAAAACAGCCCAAATCAATGAATAACAAGTAGCTTGTAAACCTGAAGGTTTTTTTTTTTTTTGGTTTTTTTTTGAGACTAGGTCTCGCTATTTTTGCCCCTGGAATCGCAGGCTCTCGTTGCCCGGGGTACCATGGACTCAAGCAATCCCCAGCCTCAGCTTCCCAGGTTGCTGGGATTACAGGCATGCACCACCACGCCCAGATAATTTTTTTGGAACTAGGTCTCGCTATGGGCCCCAGGCGGAACTCGAACTGCGATCCCTAGCCCCAGCTGCTTCATAGGCTAAAGCTTACAGGCACGAGCCACCGTGCCCGGCCTTAAACCTGAAGTTTTTAAACACAGGTTTTTTGTTTGGTTTGTTTGTTTGTTTGTTTTTTGAGACTAGGTCTTCCTATTTTTGCCTGTGGAACCGCAGGCTCTCGTTGCCCGGGGTACCACAGACTCAAGCAAATCCCCAGCCTCAGCTTCCCAGGTAGCTGGGATTACAGGCGCGAGCCACCACGCCCAGCTATTTTTTGGAACTAGGTCTCGCTACGTGCCCCAGGCGGGACTCGAACCGCAATCCCTAGCCCCGGCCGCTTCATAGGCTGAAGCTAACAGGCACGAGTCACCGTGCCCGGCTTAAACACAATTTTTTAAAGGTATGTTCTTAGTTCCAGTTTAGAAGTTACTGAGAAAATCTGTACCACTAGTTTATTAATTTTTTTTTCGATGAAAAGGAAATTTAGACATCAGATACTTTCTGCCTAGAAATGTCCCCAATATAGCAGAACTAGCCAGATATTGGGCTTATGGATTCATCTAGTCTTCTATCTAGAGAAATAATGAAATGGCTAGTAAGGATACCATTGGATTAAATTATTCTTCCACCAAGCACTAGGGACAGTGGAGATGGGTCACAAGTATTCTGGTGGTGGGAGAACTATGGGGACTATACCTGAGAGGGGAAAGCAAGTTCTGTCCAAAAATTAACAGTGGTGTAAGAAGAAATAGAGTGTGTTATTTAAAAATAACTTTAAAAATATGCAAAATGAAAAAAAATGTCTTGCAGAATTCCTGTCACAGAGCAGAAGGTGCCTCCAGCAGCGGGAGCCTCCAGTGGAACCTGTCCCGGTGACCACTGTGACCACTCAGAATCCAACATGACCAGCAGCTGAGACTTGGCCTCCTACAGCTTCAAAGCCTGCTGTGTTTGGAATGAGGAATGTGGCCTCCAGGCCACAGGAACTGGAAGGGAGAGAAGTCACATGGGTGTTCTCCTTGTCCTCCTGCTGATGAGTAACAGTCACTCTCCTTGTCCTTGGAAAGGGCTCTGAGCACAAACACCCTGGGTTGGCTCATGCTGGCCCTCTAATTCTGCTCTCTCCACACCACCCTCAACCCAGTTTTGTTGGGATTTATGGAAATCCTTTGAATCTCCCTTGTTCCTCTGAGAATAGGGGACAGAGCTTTTACCTCCACCTCTTTGCAAGTCAGAGTTCATTAGTTGGTTGTCCTTTCTTTCTGTAACTGCAAGGGTTTGTTGGTTTTGGGTTTTTTTTTTTCTGTCTATCAGGGAGCAATGCGTAGAGGCAAAATTCTCAGTATCAGCAGGGCTGAAATCTTTTATAAGTGCAGTGGATTTTTTAAACAAGAAGACATTTGCTTTTGCTTAAAATCTTACTAACCTGATGTAAATTTCCTGTTCAGTTTCGCAGCAGGGAAGTGTGATGGATGGAGAGTGAAATGGAAATTTTTTCCCTTAATCAGGATGGGAAATTAACTCATTTCTAACTTCTAAATGCTCCTTCTTGATGCTAACTCACCTACACTGTAGGGTTTTTAGGAAAAACACTGCTGGCTTGAATTTCTAACAGGACTTTGACTTACCAGTATGAATGTACTGTAAGAGGTATACCTTGCTTTCAGGAATTTGAAATATTTGAAACCTCAACTTATTAAATAAGTGTGTTTTGGCCTGGTCAAATAATATTCGACAATGACTAGATGAATTTCACAATGCGTTTAAATTATCATTAGATTTAAGTTTCAAGTAAGATATCTGTTGCATAAAGCAGTATAGGACTTTTCAATATTGTATTGATTTGGATTAGGTTTGGACTGAAGCAATGTAGGTATTTGTTTCTCTCACATGTAAAAACCCAGGTGGGTGGGCTGGAGCTGACGTCATTTCCTTGGTATCAGAGGGACAGGCTTCCAGAATGTAGCAGAAAAGGATCTCTCAGACACTGTGGGTGGGAACATATACTGGTTCAACCCCTATGGAAAACAATATGACAGTTTCTTAAAATATCAAAATAGATCTACCATATTACCCAGCAATTCTACTCCTAGGTATCTACCCAGGAATAGAAAACTAATTCAAAGGGATATATGTACTTCCATATTCATTGAAGCCCTCTTTATAATAGCTAGACGTAGACATAGCTGAAGTACCAAAGGACAGAGGACTGAATCAAGAAAATGTATGTATACATATACATATGTGCAATGGAATATGGCTTGGCTTTAAAAAGGAAGCACTTCTGCCATTTGTGATAACAGGGGTGTACTAGAGAGGATAATGCTAAGTGGAATAAGTCAAAAGAAGAAAGACAAATACTGCAATGGTTTTACTTATATGTGGAATATAGGGAAACATAACAAAGAGTCCATCAATAATAAGCCTCTAGCCAATTAATAAGTCCCTAACAGCTGAATGCAAAACTGAGGCAACCAGAGCAGAAGGTGGTGAGAGTGTGAGGAGTGGGTCATGATGGAGGATTGTTGGGGTACTGGTGGTGGAAAGGATGTGAAAATACACCTTTATAGAAATTTGAACATATACCTTCCAGAGCAGATACAGAGATGTAGACTTGACTTTACCTCAATAGACATAATTTCATAAAAATATTCTAGATACTACTTCAAAATTATAACCAACACAAAATCAAGTTTTTTAAGTCAAAAAAGAAAACCAAAAGACTAGGAGTCGATCTTGTTGATTTATTCATTCATTCAATCACTTAGTAAACAAATATTCATTTCTCACCCACTAGGTGTTGGCATTACAGCAGCGTGGGGTGGGGGGAAGAATCCCCCTACCAGTGAGTTTATATTTTAATGACCTGGTATATAAGACCCTACCTAAGTTCTCTCCACTCTAGACCATAGGATGCAGGAATCTTTTACACCTGTGTAAGAGATTTACCTGCATAATCTCTGAAGTTCCAGACTCCTTCCCCTACATTCCATGCAATGATGCATCCACAGGCTCCTATCCAGCTGCAAGGGGAGCAGGGGAATGTATGTGTTGTGAAGGAAGAAGGGGAGATGAGTAATGATGAGGCGCAGGGGACTACCATTATCTTCCACAACTAAAACTTATAATGGAAAAAGATACATTTTATTTTCAATAGATCCACACACAATATTATTATCTCAACATGCAACCAAGTATTCTACATTCCTTTGTTTCGTTATTGAGTTTTTGAAATCCAGTGTCTGTTTCATACTTGCATCCCTTGCAGTCTGTTTCTCCTCTCTCACATCAATCCCAATTCAGATCAATCACATCATAAGAACTCAAAAGCCACCTCAGGCAATGCAGTCCTGGAGCCTGCAATGAGGTCAGTGGGCAGCAGCACTGCCAGCTAAGGAGAGGGGCAAGTGGGGTGGGGGACTACTGAGAAATGCAGGCTTTCAGGCCCTGCCCCAGACCTGCTGAATTAGAGTTTGCACTTCATGGTGCGCACCTGAATCCCAGTTACCTGGGAGGCTAAGGCTAGGGATCACTTGAGTCCACAGGTTCGAGACAACGCTGGGCAACATAGCAAGACCTAGTCTCTAAAAAAAAGTCTGCACTTCATAGGCTCTCCATGTGCTTGACATGCATGTGAAGGTCTGATGGCCATGGTTCCATGACCCTTCTTCAGATTAGTATCTCCATTGGAGTCTAACAGAAAGTCTGGGAAAAAGAGAAGTTACCCTCAGTGAACTCTCTGAAATCAAGTGTGGAAACTTGTCAGATCCCATCTTTCCTTTTCCATGAAACTGTTAATTAGATCTTCAGAGAAGGGGTGGTTTTGAAAAAGTTACATTCAGACCAACAGATAATTTTGTTTAATTGGCCAGGGGAGAGGCTGAAGAAATTAAACAACACAGGTTTGTTGGATTGTGAATGAATCTGACGTTCTATCCTTCATCTTAGACCACAACTTCAAGATATATTGGATTTCTCATAGTTGTTCCCTGATTTTTTGCCATACAATCCACTTACCGTACAATCACCAGTTTCAATTGTACAGTTCAAAGGCTTTTCATGTTTTTAGAGTTGTGTGTCCAGCACCATAGTCAATTCTAGAACTTTTCATCACTCTGAAATGAAATCCTATACCTACCAGCAGTCACTACCCGTTACCTGCTAGGCCTGGGCAAACTCTAGTCTACTTTCCATCATTCTGCATCGGCTTTTTCTGACTAGTTCATAGAAATGGAATCAAACTATATGTGGTCTTTGATAACTAGCTACTGTCACTGAGATTAATGTTTTTCAGATTCACTTATATTGCAGCATATGTCATTGCTTTATTCCTTTTTAAGGGTGAGTAATATTCCATGGTATGGATATATCATTTTTGTTTATCCATTTATGAACTTGTAAAGTTTCAATGTAGAAACAAGGAAGAAAATGGAGAACAGTGAATAGGAGCTAACGGAGAACACTCCTACAAGACTGTGAGTCACAGAGAAGCAGAACTGAAAAGAATCTTAGAAATCACTCAGTGTGGGATTTTCCATGTGGGAAACCTGAGCTCTATTTTCCCAGGACCCCCCAACAGCTGTCGGTGCAACTGGGATGGAGACCCAGGTTGTCCTGCCACCACACATGCTCAGGGACAGGGGGTGGTGCTTCCAGGTAGCCATGGAAGTGACAGTCCTGGGTGACAGCAGGGACAGGCCTCAGCCTTTTCATCTTGTTCTTGGTATCGATTTTGGAAACTCATTCAGAGTTCAGAGCCTCAAGGTGGATTTGGAGTTACTTCTGGAGAACCGTTTTGAAGAACTGGTAGAGAGAAGTTTGATATTCTGTTCCTCTCTCCACTTCAGTCACATCTTTAATCACAGGTAAGAATGTATTCAAAGTTCAGAAATCGAGAGCATCATAGCTGGACTGGATCTTGCATGACTTCTCAGAGAGAGGCCCAGGGAGGGAAGATGATGGCCAAGGAGCACCTGTTGGCTGTGGTTCCCTCATCAGTGGGGGGGCCTTATCTGCCAGTAATCAGAGCTGATTCTTGTCCATGGAGTCACCACCTCAGGCTGCTTGCCACTTCTCTGCTGGACTCCTAAATCACCTCTCATGAACTCTGTGTCTCTGTGCCTCCTAGCCAGACTTGACAGCTCAGACCTGAGCCTGCTGTTGGCTAGGCACCTTGAGGTGTAGGAGTCTGCTCCCCTATAACCCCATTCTGGGAAGGCAGAGCTCCAGCTCTCGTCTATTTTGGATTCTTCTAAATTAGTAAGAGTGTGTGGATACTGGGTAGTCAGAAAACAACAGGTGTCCATAAGAGTTATAAATACCATGTTCTTGAGTAAGGAAAACCACGAAGCTCTGTCCCACTAGATAATGGCAGTGCTGGGCAGAGCCTGAGGGAGGCAGCAATCAAGAGGGGTGGCAGAGGAGTGTTTTAAAAATGCCTGAGGGAATGTGTTCCATTCTGAGTGCAGCCCAGAGACAGAAGGAAATTGGGGGGGGGGGGTTTGGGAGAAGCTTGGGTCCACCCAAAGATATGCACAACAGGAGGAGGGGGCGCTGAGAAGCTAGGTCATGTGAAGAAAAACAAAGGACAGTCTGTTTCACACTAAGAATCAGACGCCACTGAGGTTGGAGGAGAGTGTGCTCACCAATCTTCAGATTGTCTAAGAATGCTCATGAGGGGTTGGGGGAGGGAGGTGGTCCAGGAGACTTGGCTTCACTCAAGTAGGGGGTTCTCAAAGGCGAATTTCGTTTCGATGTGGAGATGTTTCTAGCAACCAAAGCATCAGGAGTCATCTGGATAGTGGGGATCTCTTCAGCCCAGAAGATCTTTACGCTGAACTTTGGAGGTCAGATGATTAAGCTCTAAGGTTGTACACAGTCTCCCAGGATGCCACCAGTCACTTGTGATTGGTGAGGACACATTGAGATCATCAGCCTTTTGATATGCAAGCCTAACCCAGAAGGGGCTGTCTATCTAAGAGCCTGAGGCCTGGGCCTGCAGGGTCTTCTCCCAAACTCAGCAGACAGGTGAATCACCCTCCCCTGGGGCAGAGGAAGGTCAGGAGTGAATGTTTCTCAAATACAAGGTGGAGTGTGGGGCAAAGAGAGTTGGCTAGTCCAGCCTTAAACTTCCAGAAATATAGTCCAGTGTCTAGTATGGCTAGCTGCAGAGACTAGAGTTAGGGATTGGACACCTGGTGGGTCACCTGGGCAAGTCACTCAATTCACGTGGACTCCATCTGGTGCTAGTGACGCCCACGCTGGCACAAAATGTGAGGGTGTGTGGAAAGCCCCCTCGTGCTACAAGCTCAGCACAGAGCGCCATTGTGTTCTGCAGCAACTCCCCATGTGCTGTGACCTCAAGCAAACGTGGAGTCCCGGCTGGGCTTTTCCTGTCCCTGATTAACGGATCTTGTGCCTGAATTACAGAACTGTGGGATTTCAGAGCCGTTAGAGATCCCAGATACCATCTCATCGGCTGTAGATTAGGTAACCGGTCTGTCAGAGGGGAAGTAGCCACAGCGAGGAAGGGGCCGTGTGGGGGCTGTGTGTGACATGTGTAATTGCACACCCTCCCCGGTCCGTTTCACTGCCGCTTCCTCCGCCCAGTAATTCAGGAAGGCAGTCTGTCCGACCAAAGGGCAGGAAGTCCGCCGGGCACACTCCCATCCTGGAGGTGACTGGTTTCTGGTCTCAGGCCAGCAGAGGCCACGCGCCCTGGGGTGAAAAACATAAGTGCGACTGCTTACGCTATTATTTTAATAATTGATTGATTGATTGATTGATTGATTGATTTTTGAGACAAGGTCTCACTTTGTTGCCCAGGGAACAGCAGGCTCACATTGCTGGGGGTACCATGGACTCAAGCAATCCCCAGTTGAGGTTCCTCCCAGGTAGCGAGGATTACAGGCATGCGCCACCATGCCCAGCTATTTTTTGAGACTAGGTCTCGCTCTATTGCCCCGGGTGGGTCATGAACCCCCGGACTCAAGCGATTGCTAGCCTCAGCCTTGCTTCTGTAGGCTGCGATTAAAAGCAGGCACCACCGTGTCCAGCCCCATTGCTTACTACAGCTGGAAGGTCGGTCACATGCTTTGCTGTTTACATTTTCTTAGTATTTTATATTGCTGTGATAGCCCCAGTTCATGTCAGGTTTCAACCAAGATATTCCTGATGTGGCATCTGGGAAGAGATAAGGAGTTATTTTGTGATTCTACCCCTGCTATTTTATTGTTTATTAATTGGAAAAAAATAAGTTTAATATTTTAATAGATTTTGCAACTCTATTTCCAAGCTTTTACAATAAAATATATTATTTTTCTTAAAATAATTGAAAGACGATCCATGTAGTCAATCGAGTTCATGTTACAACATCAAGTTTTTATCCTAAAATAGGTTTATTTGAAGTAAAGTTTCACCAGCTCCAAACCAGAAGTATGAGGCATATATTTGATGAAATTCATGCCTCTGAATTTTAGCTTTTCTTTGTCATCCTATTTGTACATGCAAAGTACATTATAATCATTTGTCACAGGTACTTCTTGCAGAGCGCGACATGACAAGTAACAGAGCATCCTTTCATTTGCAAAGAAATCCAGGAAGAGGAGGTTGAATTTGCTCATAGCACAAATGAGCAGCTGCTGCAGAACTGAGCCAGGGACCTGGGTTCCTGTCTCAGCTTTGCACCAGGGACCTGGAGGTCTAGGCAAGGCCCCACCTTCCTGGCCTGCTGGCCTCCAACCCTGAGGGTTGCCCAGCTGAACCCTGTCTCTGGATGTCTAGGATTCATGGAAACCGCTGGCCCCAGAGGCCATGCAACTTGCAAAGGGAACTGTTGGAGCAGCTCCCCTACAGTGCCCGGACTGTGCTTTCAGAGTTTACTCCTGCAGCCAG
Source organism: Uropsilus gracilis (assembly GCA_004024945.1). Lineage (NCBI taxonomy): Eukaryota > Metazoa > Chordata > Mammalia > Eulipotyphla > Talpidae > Uropsilus > Uropsilus gracilis. The sequence goes on from PVHY01024467.1 coordinate 10,092, forward strand.
CAGCCATCACCCCTCTGTCCCACAGTGCAGGTGGGTGATATCACTCATGAGCTGCTAACAGCTTTCCAGCAGGAAGAAAACCTTGGATCTAATCACTTTGAGCTTGTCTTCCACGTTGTCCTTGTCACTGGTCGAACAGTCTTCCTTTGAACTTTGGAAACATATGTGGTCATCCAAAGAATCATGAGCTTTTGCATTGAAAATGCATCCTTTCCATCTTGCCTGTTGGTTCTCATTTATTCCACACCCTTAATTTTCAGCCCCATTTGTGATGTCTGCTTATCTATTTTAAACAGTCAGCCTGGCCTTCATCAAAATGGCAGTATTTTAGGGAATTCAGTTGTGGGGCTCTTGTCTGGCATTTCAAAGGGTTTAAGTTTTATTCTATCTATCTATCTATCTATCTATCTATCTATCTATCTATCTATCTATCTATCTATCTATCTATCTATCTATCTATCTATCTATCTATCTATCTATCTATCTATCTATCTATCTATCTATCTATCTATCTATCTATCTATCTATCTATCTATTTGAGACTAGGTCTTGCTATTTTTGCCTGTGGAACCGCACTACAGACAACATGTGAGCCTAGGAGGCTCCTTCCCCAGCTTGTCAGTCACATGGGCTTCATGCAGTGAGTCCCATGGCTGGGCCGACCCATCAGCAGAAGGGGCTGACATTTGCTTTGCTATCAGAATCCCAGAATTTGAAGCAACCTGGAATGAGCTGACCTTTTGCCACTAGTCTTTCCATTTCCCGTTAGCACTAGGAGTCTGTCCTAAACTTGATTCTTCTGAGCTGGTGCCCAGGCAGCTGGCTGATATCTTACACCTTCTCAGGTGTTCTGAGATTTCAACCTGTCTTCTGCTCCCTGCTGATGCCCACCAGCACTTTACTCTCAGGCTCAGAAGCCAGTGTCGCGCTGTCCTAATAACCATGCAGACAGGCAAGTCCAGGCAATACCAGTGCATCGTTTCCCCAGGATCCCCAGCTGCCAACCTGCTTCTGCTGCAGTCCCCTACAAAGGAGGATTTCTCTACTCAGCACAGGCTAGTGATCTTCTTAGATCACTCCACTGCCCTCACCACCGTCATGCAAGTGACATTGATTGTCTAACTCTCAAATCTATTGATCTCTCTCCATTCCCACTGTTACCACCTAAGTTTAACCCACCTGTCTGTTGCCCCCACTGCAGTCTCAGGTGCACATGGATACTGTCAAATGGGAGAGGGTGAGCCAGTAGAGACTTTCCATGATAGTCTCTCTGGCCCTCTCTCCCCTTGCTCCAATATATCCTTTACCTGGCATCCATCTTGAACTCCTCCTAGCACCCTTGCCCACCTCTTCTTTCCTTTTTTTTTGATCCTCCTGTCTCATGAGATGGCTCCTCTATGCCCCAGAGTCCCATATGCCCCGCCTGGTTCTCAGCACACACCTCTGCCTTGGCACTGTCTGTTTATCAGAGGTTCTTACTTGCCAGTGAGCTCCAAGAAGCAGGGTCTGTGTTTTGCTAATCATTGCATTCCCAGCACTTAGCACGCTGGAGGAGCTCTTTAGATATTTGTTGACTAATGGAAGGTCTAGTAATGTCTGCTATGTCAAACCCCTTGCCACCCACACACCTCTGCAGCCCCTGCCTCCTCATCCACCTGGGAGCTTGTGCCAGTCGCTCTGATAGGCACAAGCCCCATGCAGCACCAGCTCTGCGTGGAGGCTGGTTTCCGGGCCACAGTTCTGCCCATTCTGGTCCTCATCCCTGTGCAGGGTCCCTCAGTTCAGGGTGTCCTGACCTGCACAGTAGGCTGTGCTTCACTGTTTCTGACCTCCCAGGTGCACCTTCCCCATTCTAATTGGATTTCCTGTGGTGTTGTGTTCTGATTTCACTTTGGGCAAGGGCTAAAAGGGAGAGTAAAATCCATTTCAAGTCCCAAACATGCAGTACAATTAGGAAGAACGTCTCTTCTTGTCCAAACCAACTCTGATGCCGTGTGTGTGTTGTGCCGATGTTTTCATTGGTTTGTGGACCCACATGAAACATCTAATTCAGGTCTTACACCCCCCGCCCCTGCCCAGCCCATCTCCACCCAGAACAGGGGTGGTTCCCAGGGAAGGGCAGGAATGAATTAGATGACAGGAATGGTGGGAGATGGGGCAGGGGGAGGCAGTGGGAGAGCAGAGTCACCATCAGCCAAGCCTGAGGCCCCTGTGCTGCCCACTGGCCAGAGCACAGGCTGGCAACAGGTTGTCTGCTGGGCAACAGGTTGCCAGCAGGTGTGTTGCTGGAAGCTATGTGCAGATGCTTATCTCCTGATCAAGGGGCCCTGATGCTTGCTCTTCTCACTCTCCCATGTGATCTAATGGAACTTCAACCTTTGTACAGAGAATGGAGTCAGCTAGGTGCTTTATGTAACTAACCTCCAGAATGGATGGGAGCCATCATTATCATCGCCACTGGCCTTACCACATATCACACCTGAATACATGGGTGTAACCTCCCCAGGAGTTCCCCTTTGTCTTGCTGGTCACAGCTAGCATTGATAGCTGAGGACATGAAAGTTTGGAGACATCAAATGGCCAACCCAAGGTCACACAGCCATTGGTGGTCCATGGGGCAGGGGCGGGGGTATAGATTGAGAAACGTGCGCTGAAACCCCTCTTAAAAAGTGTGGACAGGACACAATTCTACTTGGGCACATGTCCCCATGTGCCCCTGCATCCGTCTGCACCTCCCGTGTCAGGGTGTGGGCGGTGCGCTATATGCCTTTGTGGGTGTGGATGTGTGGAAACGTCCTGGGGCCTTGTGTCCTGGGGGTCTCCGTGCTGAATGTGGCCGGGGTGTGCACACACGTGTGCGTGTAGGCACCCCGCCTCCTTCTCAGATGTCTTGGCTGTGGGTTTGACAACTGAACCCAGCTGTGCGCTGGCCGGGAAACATCCGCTGTGGAAACCTAGGAGGAGCTGACAGTCCCTAAAGAGGGCTGCACACGCTGCCAGCAAGCGCTCCTGGCCCACTGCCTAATTCCCTGCAAATGCTCTTTAAATCTGTTTCTAATTTGGACGCTGCCTTCCCCTGCTCCCTCCCGACCCTCCCTCCCCACTCTCCCTCTTGCCTCAAACCAGTCAAATTATGCTGAATAATGGCTGTGGAGGGGAAGGGTGCTAAAGGTCACCAGTGGGCTGGCAGAGGTGTAATAATGGCACGTTTTAATTTATGCACGAAATCCATGCCGGAATCAAAGCCAATTGATTTCGGCAGCACTTGCCACCCTGTTCAGTGGAACCTCCTGCAGGATGTGCTGCTTCCCAGGAAGACCTCTCTAAGGGTTGTGCCCACAGTGCTTGGTGCAGAGCGAAGCCCTGCTTGTCTGCAGATGACTGCCGGGGTCCTGTCTGCAAGGGGATTGTATGTGCAGACTCATTGCATCAGCAGAATCCTCCCCAGTTGTCTGGGTATGATTCAGATGTTCTGGGTATTAAGATTCTAAAACAAAATCTGTCTTCCATATATTTTAGAGTCTGATGAACTACTCCACACTAGGATGAAGCAGCTCCCTAAGAGTATAAAAAGAAGGATGAGAAGAGTCCAAGCGCAGTTGAATGGGTAGAGTGACAGCGGCTCTAAGCAGCAGGTAAGCTGTACAGAGCAAATGAGAAGGGTGGGGGACAGCCCTGGGAGTGGTCTGTGGGACTGTGATTGTCTGTGGGGTTCAGATTGTGATTGTCTGTGGAGTTGGGAGTGTGATTTGAAGTATAGTTACTTTAATAATGTAGCCTTAAAAGGAAAGCATGAAACCTTTGCAGGCAAGAGACTTGTTCTTTTACCTGAGGGTCCCTTATAGACCAGTGGAATCCAGAAGTCAAGAGGTTCATCTATCCTAAGGGTGATTCTTATGTGGCTGGGTGTCCAGTGGAGGCAGGAGCAGGATGAAACTGTGGCCTTTTGCAGTGTCTGGAGGCCTTTGCTAGGAAACTGTGGTCATGCGATCTGGTGTGAACCCTGTTCCCTCCCTCCTGCTGGAGAGTCTGCAACCAGCCTGCGCTCCAGGGGCTGCTGAGAGGGCTGGCAAGCTGCCCATCCCTCAGCTGGTTCTGCAACCACAGGAAAGTGGGGTCTGTAGTCCTGGGGCCACCTCCAGGAAACCTAGCGGCTGTCAAGATCCTGAGGCTCACGCTTCTCCATCTGGCTGCAAAGGAAATGGAGGTGGGGGAAGAAGCTGCTGGGGTTGCATGATACGCTGAGGATTCCTGCTCCCCTTTCCCTACCACAAACTGGACCTCGGCCATCAGGATGCCTTGGGAGGAAAGGCGAGGCAAGGGCCCACACTTCTCTTGCGCCTCAGGGCCTATCTCCTATTTCAACCCTCCAGACACTTCCCTTTCATAGCTTTTCATTTTTAAACTGTGGCCATTTACTTAGTCATGATGCCAAGGACTTTGCATATATCAAAAGCCTTGCTTAATCCTCGGAACACACCTGCCAGGTAAGTGTGGTAGAGACTGCTCACTTGCAATCAGAGTGTGTTCTTCCTTTTCTTAAGGTTGGGTTCCTGCTGGAAAAGAATTGTTCATCCCGGATCAACGTGTTCCAGCTCCTTTGCAGTGGGTTGCAGTCACAGTGCTGGGTTTGGGTCACTGGAATGGGAGTAGAACTGAGTTGTCCCTCTTAAGAGCGAGCCATTCCTTGCACACCTCCCAGGAAACTCTCCCTAAACTTGAGCTCCTTCTCCTGGGAAAGACAACTCCCGGAACACTGTGGAAGTCACAGATTTAAAATGGCAGAGTGTCACCAGCCTGGATTTCCTAACACCAGTCAAGAGAAAGACTGCTTCCCTGCCTCGTCCTGAGCAAGAGGCAAACATACATCTTGTTTTTTCTGAGCTATTATACTTTGGGGATAGTCTGTTTGTTACAGCTGCGGACCTACCCTAGGCAATAAGTGGAGAATTTCCCTCCCATTTTATAGATGAGGCTCAGAGCAAAACAATGAATGGCCTCAGGTCACAGATTCAGGACAAAGCACATATGATGCAAGTCTGAGCCACCCTGGTCTCAGGTCATGTGCTATTACCTAGATTTCTCAAAGTGTGCTCTACAGAACCCTATCAAAACAAAAAATGCTCAAATAAATTTAGGAAAGACCATTTTAAATTCACTTTCGCAACAGCTCCTAGCAGCTTCTTAGGACACTGATGCCTACCTAGAATCCCCACCAGGGGATCTAGCTGAACCCAGGGCTTCCATATTCGTGAGCCTAAAGGAACATTTTCTCTGCAAAGCTTCTTGAATGACTAGCATATGTGGAATGCCCTTTGGGAGAAGCTAAATAGTAGTATGTTCCCTACTAGGGGTTGGTTTTTGTTTCTCCCACCCACAAAAGGTAAACTGCAGTCTTAACGATTTGAACCTCAGAAGGTGGCCTATCTAAAAATGTGGTCTTTGCGGAATTAATCACAGGGTGAAATGTTTAGCTAGACTTAAGTTCAATATAACTACTGTTCCAGTAAAAAGAAAACTTGGAACACAAAGAGACAGACCAGGAGGGGAGATGATGTGAAGTCAGAGACACCCAAGAACATGCCACGTGAGGATAAGAGGATTGAAAAAAAATGCATTGAGGGGCCACAGGATGCCAACGATAGCCAGTAAACACCAGAAGGTAGGAAGAGGCAAGGTCGGATACTCCCCTAGAGCTTTCAGAGGGAGCACAGCCCTGCCAACACCTTGATTCCAGACTTCTAGCCCCTCAAACTGTGAGGGAACAAATAATTGTTGTTTTCAGCCACCCAGTGTGTGGCTCTCGGTGACGGCAGCCCTAGCCCTGGGAAATGAGCACACTGCCTCTAGCTCCTTTCAGAAACCAAAATTTCTCAACACTGTCATTTAATCCAGTGACAAGTTGAGATGCTTGTTTCCCAAAGCAAAGATGACAGTGAAGGGAGCCGGGAGGGGCAAGTAGCAGCTGAGGAATCAGGGTTTCTGGAGCAAGCCTAAAGTCCAAGGACCCCAGACAGGCCCTTACTCAGTTCTTGTCTTTGGTGAGAAAAGGATTCAACATCAAGACCAAAGATACAGAAAAGCAACAGCTTTATTGATAGTAGGTCGAGGAACAGAGCAGAGAGGCTTCCAAAATGGGAAGCTGATTGGTAGACTAGAGGAAGGAGAGGGAAGCTGTCCAAGTGGAGAGGGGTCCTGGATGTGTAGCTGCTGAAAAGCAGGTGCTTGTATGGGTAGAGTGGGCAAGGAATGGAGTTTGGTAGCTAAGTGTCTGCGTTGTGTCTCTTGGTAATTGGCTGGGCCCACAGGGTCTCCTAGGCTACTGAAGGTCCCTGAGTGTGTGAGGTTTCCTAGGTTCTTCAGGCCCAATAAGTTTGGCTGCATTACCTGACCTGCCTTCCCAAGACTAGCGCTGGGTCATTGCTTTAACACTGTGTTGTTGTTTTGGTGTTCTGACCGATAATTCAGACTGATTAGTGGATTTAGGTACCTGGGTTGGGCAGCAGTGTTGGGGAGGTCAACCTCCTGATTCCAACTGCGTATCTATCAGGCTGATAAATGGTCTTAGGGGTTTGAGGAACCCTGTTCCTAATTGACTGCCTGTATCCATTCTCTAACTTCCTCCTACATTAAGAATTTCAGCTCTGGTGCTGGGCTCTGCACCCCACTTAGGCTACTTGACCTCTCCATGCCCAGCTTGCTTTTCTTTAAGGTAGGGATGACAAGCCTCACACTCCATAGACAAAATAGAGGGTGTGATGAATGACATTACTAATTCTTGTCCTTGTCAGGCACCTTATGTCCATCCCTTTAAGATTACATGGGATTTCATGCTTTAGCAGCAGGCAGACTGAGTTTGAATTCAAATTCTGTGTGTTGTTCACCAATAGTGTTGCCTTGAGCAATTTACTCACTTTCTGTCTCAGTTTTCCCATCTCTACAATGGCAGCAGTAATGCCTCTTAAAAGAGGATGTTCAAAAAAGGTAAAATCATGACAAGACTGAGAATGAATGAACATTGAGTGATACATTTTATTTTCTCAATTCTACAAGTTGGAGATTCTTTAAAAAGAACACTACATATAAAAACATCATTAGGTCACTTAACGTTGTTAAACAATGACACACAATCCTTAATATCACCAACCATTCATTAAGTATTCATATTTCCCTGATAATCTTATACATTAAAATTTTGCTTATTTGAACTGGGATGAAAATAGAGTTGATTTTTAAAAAAACTATGGGTTTTCAATTTTATTTTTTCCTCTTTTGGGTCTGCTTGTTTTTGTTGTTTAAAGAAAATAAGACTGTTCACCACAGTATGAACTTTGCTGAATGCACCCCTCTGGTTGGCCTGCACTTACAGCTCCTCTGCACCCTGAATTTCTGTAAATTGGTGGTTATGACCACAGGGCCGTCCCAGTTCAGGCTTGCTCTTTTTAATTTTGTAACAACACTTCATAGGTGGTCCTTCTCCTCCCTCCTGTTCTCCAAAAATTCGTCTCTCTGCTCCCCAGTATCTAGGATACCTTCTTGAAAGAATGTACCTGGAATCTGAGGGATAAGGCCAAAAAGGAAGTGACTCAGATAACATCTAAAAAACTCAAGGTTCTAGGGTGTACCAACAAATTAGGAAGAAGTCCCTGATAGCAGCTAGATGAGGGAAAGAGTGTGTGTGGAGGAGGGAGAGATGGGTAGAGGAAGGTATGGGAGAGGGGAAAAGGAGCACGAGGAAGAAGTAGAAGTAGTGGTAGTAACAATAATAACCACCACTCTTGACGGTTACAATATATCAGGCACTGTTTTGATTGCTTTTAATGTAAAATCTAATGTATTCTTCTCAATAGTCCTCCACAGTCAGTACTAATTAGGATTATCACCTAGATAATGACCCACAGAGATTAAATCACTTGCCCAAATCCCACCATGGTGTTTGCCAGAAAGCACAGTCCCATGTTTGGGAGTCCTTGAACTTGGGGACTGCCCAGGCTTCTATCATGAGTACATTTTGACATGCTGATTCCACTCATTTCTGATTGCCCCTTCAAGACCTCAAAATAGTGAGTTAAACACATAGTCTTTTATTTTTTAGGGAGTTTGTCCATTGAGATTGCCAATCACATCAAATTCCTCTTCTCAAAATTCCTGTAGATGTGAGACTCGTGTTTTCTCCTCAGATAGTACTTCACAAGCCATGTCGGGGAGATGGCCCGTTGGCCTGCAGTGCTTCAGCCCTCAGGGAATACGGGCTGCAGCTCACCTTTCACCAAGACTCATGACAGTGCTTTCCTGTGAGGGTATCTGCAGGAACAAAATACCTACTCCTCACCCCACCTCCTCACAGGCCTGGGAGTTGGACTGCTTCCCACAAAGCCTTGGGGCTGTGGTTACAGCCTCCAGTCTTTCTTCATTTCACCTGCAGAAAAGGATAAGGAGTTTTATATTTCACTTATTGCCGCTTGTCTAAAAGTCTTCATCAGAAAAATATATATTATAAAAGCTTGAAGAATCAAACTTCAAGGCCCTACTGTGGGTTAAGCATCTCTGTTTCAGAAATGTGGAGTGGGTAGTGTGAGATGTGTGTGTGTGTATGCATGCGTGTGTGTGTGTGTGTGTGTGCATGCACAAAGATGTTCCTTTTGGCAGCAGCAGGCAAAAGTCAGCTACATAATTTGCTAGCTCACTGTAAATTGAAAATGGGGGCTCCTTGTTCAAATATTATCAAGAATTTCATCCTGTACTTCTCTTTTTCTTTTTGGCTTATTTCTGCTAATATGAGTCTTTCTAGTTCCATCCAGGTTGCTGCAAATGACATGTGTTTGTCCTCCTTGATGGATGCATAGTATTCCATCGTGTATATGTACCACATTTTTTAAAGCCAATCATCCGTTTGGGGGTATTTGGTTTGTTTCCAATTCTTTGCAACTGTAAACAGGGCTGCAATGAACATGCGTGTACATGTGTCCTTTTGTATGAGGGATATAGAGAAAATCAAACAAACAAGTAAAAAATGAAAACAACCAATGGGACTGAACCATGGAGCGAGAGAGGAGGAAGAGGAAGAAGGCAGGGGAGGTGAAGAGTGCAAAAGATCAAGATAGTTAACAAATGTTAGTGAAGTGGGAAAGCCCTGGGGTAAAAAAAATAAATAAATAAAATAAAACAACAACAACAAAAAACTACACACACACTTACCACATATCGGAAGAGAACGACAGGCCAAACAACCAACAACTAAACATCAACTTAACCAAACAACAATTTGCAGAAAAATGGGAGGAGT
>PVHY01024468.1:0-19601 GCA_004024945.1 Uropsilus gracilis
TCCCTCCCTTCCTCCCTCCCTCCCTTCTTCCTTCTTTCTTTCTTTCTTTCTTTGTTTCTTGAGGCTAGGTCTTGTTATGCTGCCCAGGGAACTGCATTTGTTCCCCCGGGTACCCTGGACTCAAGTGATCTCCAGCCTCAGCCTCCCAGGTAGCTGGGATTACAGGCACACACCACCACACCCAGCTATTTTTTTGAGACTAGGTCTTGCTATGTTGTCCCTGGCAGGTCTCAAGCTCGCGGACTCAAGCGATTCCCAGTCTCAGCCTCCCGTCCTAGGCTTGGGATTAAAGCCGTGCCACACTGTGTTGCTTTTTTTTATCCTTAGTTTGGTTTCCCTATATTTCTCCTTGAAATGAAATCATCCAATATTTCTTTTTTTCATTCTAACTTAGTTCACTGAGTATAATCCCTTCCAGCTTCATCCAAGTTGCGGCAAATGGCAAAAAGAAAAATGAGGTTTTTTTTTTTGACAGCTGAGTTGTATTCTGTTGTGTGTTTATGTATCATAGCTTCTTGATTCATTCATCTATTTCTGTACTGACCTCAGTTTTAAAATTTGTTGCCTTTTGCAGGGGTGACATTTTTTACAACAAAGCTAAAATGAAGCTTAAAATTTAAAAAAGAATGCAGGAGAATATCACATGATAAATGTATCCTTATGTCTAAACGCCAGCTTTTACAAGTGGAAAGCTTTTAAAATTTCCTATTTCTATGAGTGTGGGTGCTTCAGAATGAGGGTAGTTTGTGTTGGAGAAGGAAAAGAGAAGCAGGATAAAATGAGCCTGGATTTTTAAGTCATCAATTTCTTTCTTAAAGGTCCATCTTCCTGCAGTGTGATAACTGGACAAGATGAGTGTCTGCAGTACATGTGTGTGTGTGTGGGGGGGGGGTATGAGGTAGTAAGTGTGTGTGTGTGTATGTGTGCATGAGTGTGTACTCAGGGTGTGAGCCAGTGTTTATGAACCTCCATTAATCATTTGCAAGGAAGCAGTGATGTCAGGTTCCCCAGTCATCCTCTCCTCAGCTGCCTATACCTCCCAATGGGAGCTGAGCTGCTGTGTGGCCTGAGGACTGGACCCATAGAAGGGTAGCTTGTGTTCCTCCACAGCCGCACTGGGCTTTGGTGAGAATCCTTAGATAGCTTCAAGTGAGCTCTGGCAAGAGCTTTGCTGAAATGTGTCAATACTACCTAATATGTCCATTTTCCTGTCCGCACAGCCTCTATGATGGGTTTGAGGTTTCAGTACTCTTCATGTGGCAGTTTCTTCAAGTCCTGCTGAACTTTGCAGAGCATAGATAGGATGGAAAAAGTAACACAAAGCGGTTTATGTATAACCCATTGCCACCCATTGAGACAAGTAAGTGGAGGCTGAGAAAGGTGTCTCAAATGGGTGGGTGGGTGAGGGAGAGTAGGTCTGTTTTCGACCCAAAAGGTTGGGTATGACCCAAAAGGTCCATACTTCACTATCTAACCTTGTGAATGACTCCACACTGGCTCCCAATCAAGTTGGCTCTTTTTATCACTGGAATTTGTGGTCCTCCATGGGATGTGTCACTTACAGGTGGATATTGGACTTGGAAAGCAGATTTCTAGCCTGTAACTGGGGTTAATCATTTTATCTCTCAGAGCTTTGATTCCTTGTCTGTGAAATGGAGATGACAATACAGTGCTTTCGATAAAGATCTAACAATACCACCAAATGTGTCTATGTTTACATAGTGTTTGTACGACTGGCATATGCTAAGTACTCAACCAGCAAATCAGCTGATATGTGGGTCATTGACAGATCCTATATCATATAATGTGCATGAGTGGGTATGTGAATATACCCAGTCATCTAACAGCTAGGTAAGTTGGTCACGAGTTGTGACAAATATAAAATGCCAGATGGTAGAGATAATTTCTTAGTAAAATGTTATTTTATTTATTTACCCAACTAATATTTATTAACCTTCAACTGCTCACTGTTTTAGGAGGTCTGGTTAGAGTGGTGGGGAAAAAATATAAATCCTCTACTTTAGGATCCTAACTTCTAATGATTGATATTCCAGTCTATATTCTCCTCCAGTGGTACTCTTTCCTTACTCTTATTTTGCCAAGAAAAAAGCTTCAACCAGATGCCCATCTCCGCATAACACTTCATGGCTTGATTGATTGATTGACTAATTGACTATTAATCCCCTTTTCCTATACATGAGAATAGGAGAGTTCTCAGGCTCTCAAACCTAGAGCCAGGATTTGGGCAGCCACAAATGGTGGTGGGATGCATGATTGTGTTTCAGAGCTTGTAGTAAATATTTTAAGTCCCACAAATCTCAAGTTCATGACTTTAGAGGAGTTCCTCTATTATCAAAACCCTGCCCATCCCCTAGCAACAAACCTTATACCTAAGAGATGACCAATAAATTATTCTGATTAATTAAAGGAATGAGAGAAAATAAGTTTACTTGCTAAAGAGAAACCATGGCATCTATGACTTTTTTTTTAACATTAACCCCCAACACACACACACACACACACACACACACACACACACACTTCTTTCTTCATTCTCTCCTTGTGATGTCTAAATCAGACACTGTGAGGTTTCCTAGGGTGCTAAATGACTAAGATACAGTCCTCGCCTTAGAACCTCTTGTAGCTCAACATCTTAAAACTTGCAGATATGTGATAAAAACACAAAGAGGTTTATTCTTGAGGAAATAGGGCCTTCCGTTCACCTTTGTACCTTTCTGAAAGAGAGAACCGAGATCAGAAATTTGAGCACTTCTTTCAAAAGGCCCTCTCACTTTTGAGTGGCACTTTATCTCCTTAAATGAACTCTCACAAAACATGTGAGACTGTGTAAATGTGCACTGCAAGAGGGTCTTAGCAGATAACAGAGACAGTAAGCAGGGCTGAAATCCTACAGTTGCTCTTCTCACCAGTTCAGCTACCCTAGTGTATAGCTGCACGCCTCCCCCAGAACAGAGAAGTCAGTTTCTCTACTCAGAGGTATCATCTGCATCCCAAGGTTCTTCCTGTTCCAGGAGTGGCAGTGAGTGAAAAGTAGTCCTGGGTCTTTGCTTGGCACAGAATAATAATTCCTCTCATTCGCCTTCCAGGCAGCGACTGCCCTCCAGCTTTTGGGAGTATGGGTATTCTTGCTGAACTTCCTTCAATATTTGGACCTGGTGTAAACTCCTTTAAAATCCCAAGGGACAAAGGATCATTTACTCCATGTACTTAAGTTTATCAATATTATCTCCAGTTAAAAACACTTCCCTTAGGGGCCAGCTTTTTCTCTGTTTTTTTGCATATCTTTTGTGTTACTTTTAGATCTGAGATATTCATGGCCTGATTTTCACTTGAGTTTCTTTTTTCTTTCTAACCTCTTCCTTATTTGACAAGCTTTCCCTGTCAAACCAGAATTCTGAGGGTGTCTACAGCTTTCCGGTCACCCTCACATTTCATTGTGTTCAGAGCTGAATCCCCTTGCCTGTTCAGACTCACTGTGTCTTCTGACTTCCTGTCCAGTTTCCATGGAAGGTTCTCCTGGGGTTCCTAGGAGTTGTGTCTGACTCATCTTATATCCCAGAGCCCAACACAGTCTCTGGCACGTGCCAAGGGCTCAGCCAATGGGCATTGAATGAATAGGGGTTGGGGGGGAACTATGTAACCCGAGTGTCTCAAGCCCAAGACCTGGCAAAAACCTTTCTTACTCACGCCTATCTGTGACACCAGTTGCTAAGGTGCAGTGCTCAGCCTCATCCCTATCTCTCCTATGTTTCCCTTCCCCCACTGCCATCTTCCTAATTCAGACTTTGGAATTCACACCTGGAATCCTGTACAATGCCCAGTGAGACTGTCCTTCTCCCTTCCATCCCTATGGCCCCCCTTTCATTCTTTCCCTCTTTGCAGTCATTGAATATAACTACATGCTACAACAATAATAACAACATGACCCTCCATTGAATAACATTGAATAATAACAACATGAGCCTCCATTGAATGCCATGTTTTAAGATATGAACATTGGCTCATTGTTATTAATCTTTAGAGTCATTCTTAATGACTAGACAGATATGCAAGACATATCTGATGGCAATTTCATGGAGGAGGAAACTGAACCTCACCTAAGTTCACCTAAGGCTGCAGATCTAGAAGTCTGTCTGCTTTCTCTTTGTCAGGTACTGTGTCTGGTGCTGGGAACACAAAGATGGACTTGGCCAAAGCACCAAGGCAGAGTCCCTGTCTTTTTAACAAGTGGAAACATGAGCTCCTAGTTAAGAGAGAATAGAACTCAGGGAGCAATCAGTCTACCTAGAAGGCCTCTCATAGGATGAGAGTTTTAAAGGATGAACAAGAACTTTCTGAGACCTGAATTGGGGTTGGAAGGGTAGGTGGGGAGAATCTTCCAGCAGAGGCATAGTCCTGAGTAGCAAGATGAGTGTGCAAAACAATAGAAACTGCAGTAGGAAAACCACCAAGGAGGCTGACCCACTTGGTAGGGAGTTCAGCCTTTATCATTTAGGATGAAGGTGTTGGGGGTATTGGAGCTTTTAGGCAGGAGAGTCACCTGATCAGAATTACTTTATAAACAGTGTTGTCATTGGTCTGGAGGGTGAAGATGGCCAGGGTTTTAGAAATCCAAGGGGAGGACAAAAGACCCCAAAGCAGCTGCAGTAGAGAGGACGGTTGAACCAGAAGGAGGGTGGTTACTGGTGAAGACAAGGAAGGGAACAGTTTGGTCGGTTTCCTGGGAGGATGTCAGGCTCAGCACACATGGAGATGTGACAGTAAGGGCACCTCGGGTTTATTAGTCAACTTGAGGTGAGGGGCTGGTGGGAGGGTGCAGGGACATGTTGACCTTGGACTTCCACCCAGGAACCAAAGACAAGTGGACAGACAGGTCTGCAGCCCAGAGTAGGCCCCTGGAGTGAAGTCATATGAATTCTGCTTACTACCTTCTCAATCAATTTAAACACAGTTAACAAGCAATATCCTATCATCACCACACAGTGAGAAAATACCTTTCAGGGTTCCCCAGTTCTGAGCAAACTGCTCCCCACCAACTCAGAGTTATCGAATATAGAATCTAAACTGAGACAGAAAGGAGAACAGAAGAATTATCTCAAAGTAGACTCTGGGAGATGGTTTGATCAATTATTTTGGAGGCTTGGGGTCAGAAGATGGGGATATGAGGAAAGGAAGTGATAATGTTTCTCCAGCTGACTTCTTTGCTCATACTTCCCTCTTCCATTTTTCTCACTCTAGCTTGGGACAAAAGCAGTAAACTTCTGTGACAGAAATGACATCTCTGGGAATGTGGCTCTTCTTCCATTTCAATTCTTTCCTTTCCGGTGTCCTCACCTGCACACTACAATTCCATCACATGACTCATCTATATTTTAGTCTGAACCAACTCTCTAAGAAATGCCCTCTGTGACTTCTCAGACTGAGGTGAAACTCCTCTGTCACTGAAAGCTACTTCTCTGGACCCACCAGTTTGATATCTCAATTTAATAAAATACTGTGTCTTCTTTATGGTCCAATCTGTCCCATGCTAAGTAATGCTAACACTCAGATTCCAGAAAGTGCTGACTAACAAAATTTTCTGTTATGATGAACATGTCCTTTAAGCCGGATATGGTGGCGTGTGCCTGTAAACGACAGCCTGTGGAGTGTAACTGGGACTAGGGATCGCGGTTCGAGTCCCACCCAGGGCAACATAGTGAGACCTAGTTCCAAAAAAATAGCTGGGTGTGGTGGTGTGTGCCTGTAATCCCAGCTACCTGGTAAGCTGAGGCTGGGGATTGCTTGAGTCTGTAGTACCCTGGGCAACGTGAGCCTGCAGTTCCACAGGCAAAAATAGCAAGACCTAGTCTCAAAAAAAGAAAAAAAGAAAGAAAAGAAAACATCCTTGTGCTGTCCAGCTCTCGGGGCCACTGGGCACTTGACAGGCGGCCAGTCTGACCATGGTATGAAATTCAAAGCATTTAATTCATTGTTCATGGCCAATGGCTACTTTGCTGCACAGTGGAGAGCTAAGAGCTTGTTGTTTTTCTTTTGGTGAGAGTCAGGGGAATTTCTGATGCCCCTGTGGCCTTCGTTTCACACTTCCCCAGGGTGTTTTGTAAAAGGGTAAGTCCTTCCCTCCTTTGCCTCTCTGGTCTGTCTGCAGCCTCTTGTCTAGCCCACATAGGGGTCAGACCTCCCTCCCCCAAGGCTGGGAGCGTGTCCCCAGTGTGCAAGCACTGGCTGACAAGCCACACTTATCAGGATTATTATTTTCACTATGAGAAACAGCTCCATTAATAGCAACAGATTTCTTTGTTTACTTTTTCCGGGAACAAGTCACACCCACAAAGAAGACTAGTCAAAGGAAAAGGAATTAACACGGAAAGTTAGACAAAAGTAAGTCAAACTTGAGACCCATGAAGCTTGCTTCCCCATATTGGAATCCTCTCACGATATGCCTGACTCTGAACGATGTGGAGGGCCAAGATGGAGAAGACTTGAGATGGACAGAAAGTTCCCCTGTTTAGTCACTGATTCAGTGGAGTCACTGGCTCAGTGTTTGGGAGTAATTCCACCAGTATGGAGCTCCACCCTGTACCGGTGACATGTGGCCCAGTGCCAGTCGTCATACTACATATGTGAGGATGATAACAGAGCCAATGACTGAGTTCTGTGCTGAGTTCTCTTCAATGTACTTTACTACTTCTCTGGCTCTTGCTCTCCCTGCTCCACTTTTTCAGTGTTGTTGGAGATATTTGTTTCCCCCATTTCCCAGGGTGGCCCTCCTTGTTTTCTTCCAGGGAATCTACCTGTTTTCTTATTTTTTGTGCTGGCTCCATGGGGTAGCATCACCCTTGAAACCATGTGAAGCTCTCTCGTTTGCTCCTCCTAGCAGGAAGGCCCTTCCTCCTCACACCGGATGCCTCTGCAGCCGGTTGGAAACAGAAGTCCCACTGGATGGGGCTACTGAGGGGAACGAGAATGTTCCTGTACCTGTCAGATGCCTCCCCTATCCAGTTTCTCCAAAAATTACCTTCATTGCTGACTTCTTTCTAAGACAGGGGACCATCTTTGCAAGTTATAGGCTCTGACCCAGAGAGGAAGAACTGTATATGGTGCTTCTAATTTATTCTTCCCCATTGCATTCCTGCCAAAACAATCCCATGCTTTGTTTAGGTCATTTGCACAGTCTTAGAGTAAGTGATCAGCTCCAGAGTGACAGTTCTTTGAGTCACAGATGGAAGACCTTGAAGATAGCATTTAATGGAGGAGCAAGATCGATCTAAAAAAAAAAAAATCTTAACTGAG
The DNA here is from genome assembly GCA_004024945.1 of Uropsilus gracilis. NCBI lineage: Eukaryota > Metazoa > Chordata > Mammalia > Eulipotyphla > Talpidae > Uropsilus > Uropsilus gracilis. Next base: position 7,312 of record PVHY01024468.1, read on the forward strand.
GTGCCAGACACGCTAATAAAATAAAAAAATAATAAAAAGCAAACACTTTGTAGCATGCTGCCAAATTGTCATCAAAATGTCAAATTACTTCTTATTGCACCTGAGTGTATGCCCTTTTATGATGCTGTCTTTCCAGTGGGGTTTGAGGCAAGTATGTCTTGTCCCCTGTTATACAACATAGTATGATCTTTGCAGGTGTTTGGTAGGAGGTGAAGGGTGACTAAAGATGATGGGGTGTGTGGCAGGAACACAGACCCCTCATAAGGTCAAGGGGATCCTGTTAAGAGGCCTCTTTGGACAATAATACAGGGTTCAAGGGTGAAGCATGTAAATAGAGCAATAATCCGGGATACAATCAAATGAGTGAAAAACTCCTAAATGCCAAATGAAATTCTGGTATTTAAAGTATACCAGGAACATCAATAAAGGTTGGAGACCACAGACCTGAAAGGAGATAGAGAGGAAGGAATCAAAAGCAATGGGCAAAGTGGTTGTTTGAATATACTATTGATAGGAATGAAGAAAGAGAAAGCTGGATGAGAGTGTGACATTATGAAATAAAGAGGGAAGTTGCAGAAACTCTCAGAGATGACTGTCATCCTTGCAGTAGGAAGTAAAGTCATCTGTTGATAAAAATCGTGAGTTCCATTTGCTTACCTTGAGCCAAAGACGATGCTAAGTGAATGATACATCGCATTTGTTTAATGTCCACAATAATTCCATAGAGTGGGACTACTATTCTTTTAACAGGGGAGGAAACTGAGGCTCAAGGGAGGTGGTGTGTGTTCCCATGGCGATAGAACCAGGAAATGGAGAACTGGTCTCTAATGGAGTGAGAAAGCAGCAGAGTCAAGGTGAAGTTGACTGATTTCAGCCGTACCGGGAATGTTCTGGAGAGCAACAAAAGCTGAGGAAAGGGAATGTGTCCCCGAACTTTTCCCAACAAGGAGATGAATACAGACACTGGGGACTGGTGAACGTGGAGTCCTGCACCAGGAGACACTGTGGCTTCCAGGGCACTATTGAACTTGCCAGGCAAGAAGAAAGGGCAGGCTCCAAGGATCCACTAGACCTGACTATATGGCTGTGGAGATAGGAAAGGACAGAACTGTACTGGGTGGGAGTTGCCCCAGAGACCAGATGTGGAGACCTGGGACCTAATCCAGAGACAGGCCAGGTTCTTGAGAGAAACAAACCCCAGCCACAGCTACACAAAGCTACACAAACCCAGCTACACAGAGGTTTGCAGGGTCTGGCTTCCAGGCTGACTTCAGCATTCTTTGAGCAGACTCATTTTCTTTTCAAATGCTTGTGTCTGTCAGCGACGTGGGTGTGACCAGCTGAAGGGTGGCAGCTAAAGTAAGCCCGGGTTCAGCATGAGCGCTGTAAACACGTCAGGGGGCAGTGGCCAGAGTGGCGCTCGCGCTGGCCAGGGAAATTCAGGAAGCGCCAGCTTCCTGCACACTGGCTGGGAGCACAGGGTCTGGGGTTTCCAGGGGTCTGGGAGTGAGGACTCAGGCTGGCTCCTTCTTGGGGGAAGGATACCCGGTAGCTTCCGGCCGCTGTTGCAGCAGTGTGGACTCACCCTGAACCCTCTAAGGCAGGCGTTATTTTCTCCTCTCGCTTGTGAGATACTGACTCCCACGCAGGAAAAAGGAAGCACCTTTTGTCAGATGATGCGGCCACTTCCTCTTCAGAAGGCTCCAGCCAATCTTTCGCTTTGCACAATGAAGGGGCCGGTACCTGCAGCGCCACTGCCCCTGCCTTCGGTGGCCGTTTTCCTGCTCCATCTGCGCTGAGGATCACGGGGAGGTTTCTCTGATCCCGACCTGGAGCCCCGAGCTGGCGCTGGCTGGGACCCCCCTTCACTTCTCAGCCCCCTCGGGGGTTCCTTTCCCTCGCTGTGCATTCTTTGCACAGTGCTTCATGTCCCTCAGCCAGACTTCCAGTCTGTTCCTCTCCACAGCTCGGTCAAGGAGCGTGATGACCGGCGACCCGATGGCGGCCTGTCACCCGTCGACTGTCCCCAACCCGCTGGAAAGGCCTATCAAGATGGGCTGGCTGAAGAAGCAAAGGTCCTTCGTCAAGAACTGGCAGCAGAAGTACTTTGTGCTGAGGGCTCAACAGCTCTTCTACTACAAGGACGAAGAGGACAATAAACCACAGGTACCCACCTTGCTGCTTGACCCCTTGGCCAGGGTTTTCCTTTCCAGACATGCAGGAGGCAGGCAAGGTGCCCATTAGGTGTGTATACTCACAGGACGCTTCTGGTGAGTCCTAGCTGCTCATCCATTTGAGAGGAAGAGCTGGCTTTCTCCTTTCCCCTATTTTCTAGACACCTAAACAGAGCACAAAGATGAGTGTGACCCTCCTCTACAGAGCCTCAAGATAGGCACAAGATAGTTTCCTAACTCAGGCTCTAAGTCAAGACTGACAGCTGGTCTTGGTGGTGACACTTTGTCTAAAGGTCCAGAACAAATGGGTTTGGGTTCAGAAAAGTTGATTTAGGACTTTCTTTTATTTGTTTGCTAAATAAATATTTATTGAGTATATATTATGTGCCAGACACTCTTCCAAGTACTTGAAATAAACCAGTGAGTCAATAGGTTAAAATACCTGCCATGTGAAGCTTAGATATAGGGTGAAAGACAGAAAATAAACACAATAAATAATAACATAGAGAGTTTGTTAAAAAAAAAATGACTAGCCCTATAAGTAAAAAATAGAATTTGCTAAATGGGCTCAAGAATTAAGGAAAGTAGTGGGGTGTGGTGGCATACACCTGTTGTCCAAGCTCTGGGAGGCAAGAGGCTTGGGATCACTTGAGTTCATGGGTTCGAGACTACTCCAGGCAACATAGCGAAACCTGGTCTTGAAAAAGCAACTGGGCGCCATGGCGGGTACCTGTAATCCCAGCTACCTGGGAGGCTGAGGCTGGGGATTGCTTGAGTCCACAGTACCCCGGGCAACTTGAGTATGCAGTTCCTGGAGCAACACAGCAAGACCTAGTCTCAAAAAAAAAAAAAAAAAAGAATTAAGGAAAATGCTGTGATTCTCAAAAGACCCACCTGGAGCTGGAGAGGGGGACATCTGAACGAAGGCAAAGGAGGAACAATAACTAGTCAGGCAGATCTCTGGGGAAAAGCCAGGCCAGAAGAACCAACCAGTGCAAAGGCCCTGAGGTAGAGCATGTCTGATGTGTTTGGGGAATAACAAGATGGTCAATATGGAGGCAGAGCTAGGAATGAGAGAATCAGATGAGGTCCAAGATGAGATGGTGGGTGGTTTGGTCAGGGCAGTGTAGACTTCCGCAAGGACTTGTGTATTTACCCTGAGGGCAGTGGAAGGGGGGGTGGTAGGGTCCTTCTTTGACTTCTGTTGTGTAAAGATAGCCATGTTCAGTGATAGATTTAGGACTAAGGGAAGGAGGTGGTGTAGATAAGAGGATATGATGCGTAGAACCTCAGTGGGAACTGTGGATTGGAGGAAAATGATCAGATTCTAAATATACTTTGAAAGAAGAGCAGGCAGGATGTCCTGATGGAGTGGGTGGGTAGTGAGGACTAGAGACAGCTTTTATCCTAAATCGCAGGCAGAGGAAGTTTCTTCTCCTCGATTCCTCGAGCCTTCAAGGCTGGTGGACTGCGAGAGAATAAAAAGGGTGCCTTTCATAATGACACTGGAACGCCAGGTGTAAACTGAATGTCTCAGGGCCACCAGGTGGAAGAGCAAGCTTGAACAGGAGGAACTTAATTGAAAAAACAGATGTTGGAACCATAACAAAGTACCTAAGAAGAGTGAGGATATCGTGAGTGGCTGACTGATCATTCCGGAAGAGAACAGTTCTCTTTAAGGGCAGGCTTGAGAGGGTATGACACACCAGTAGTGCCTGGCTAGCCAGACCCTTCACTTAAGGGCTGGGCTATGAGTGTATGTCACTGGCAAGGCCAGAGAAGGCCATAAAGCCCATCATGAGAGCTTGAGAGCTAGCTCAGTGTCCTGTGCAAGTGTAACCGAGCTTCCTTCACTTCATGCGCAACTCATGACCTCTGAGAGTCAGGCAGTTACAGGCCAAGACTGGGGTGACTGGTGCACTTTGAGCAGATGCAGGAAGTCTTCCCATCTGCAGAAAGCAAGGAAGATGGCAATCTTGCTTTCACATTCCCAATGGCAAGGGCAATGTGGTGGGGTTTATTTTCAGGCGACATTGAGGGTAACAAGTAACATCAAGTTGAAGCCTGGATTCTTTTCCTGCCTTGACTGCTGTTTGGCCACATAATTTAAAAAATTTTCTGAACTCTACTTCTTTATTTTGTCAAATGGGACAAATAATTGGAAGTATGTGAAAAAAAAAAACTGTTTTGTGAAAGCATAAGCTGATAATCAGTGTGTCAAATAAATATAAGGTCCTAGCGTTTCTCCCTTACTTCTCGAAGATGAAACTCAGAGTCCTGTTAGGATTAAATTAGCTCAGGATAATTAGGCAAAGCTTCTAGGATGACAAGTAAGTTTATTTTTAGGAAATCTATTAATATACTACGTCACATCAATAGGTCAAGATCAATAAGTCAAATGAGGAAACCCACACAATCTCTAAATAGATGGCTGAAAAAGGCATTTGATAAAATCCAGTACATGGTTGTGCAGATTTTGATTACAAAAGCTACATCTAAGTATGGTAGGAGATTTAGAATATACAGAAAAGCACAAAATAGAAATGAAAAATGACCCCATCAGCATGAAATAGCCTAAATCCTCATTTGTTTCTCATTAGTTTTTTCAGATATATACATTTGAAGCTCTTCTCAGGGAAAAATTAATGTAATAATATTCTTTGATTTAAAAATTAACTCTATGTCATGATTCTTGCCCCTTATTATTAAAGTCTTCCACAATGGCAAACCAAGCGAGTTTATGGATATTCTATAATTTTTAATCGATTTCCTCCTGAAAATTAGTTGAGAATCTCAAATTGACTCACCCTGCTCATGGCTCCCACCCCTTCCTCCACCCTCTAATAATCCCATCCCTTCCCCCCTCCCCATAATCACCATATTTTCCAGAGACTAAAGAGTTGTTTTTGTTGGAGTTGGGAGTTTTTTTTAAGCATAACAACGAAGACAGCACAAGGGAAAGGCTAATTTAAGTGTATAAATAAAAATGTGCTGACCTTTAAAACTAAAACAGCTGGGCATGGTGGCACATGCCTTTAATGGCAGCCTATAAAGTGAGGATGAAACTGGGAATTGCTTGAGTTGGCAGGTTCGAGATCCTCCTGGGGCAACATAGCAAGACCTAGTCTCAAAAAATAGCTGGGCATGGTGGTGGCATGCACCTGAATCCCAGCTACCTGGAAGCTGAGGCTGGGGATCACTTGAGTTCGTGGTAACCCGGATGTGAGCCTGTGGTTCCCTGGGCAACATAGCAACACCTAGTCGCAAACAAACAAACAAACAAACAAGCAAACAAAAAAAAACTAAAAACAAAAGAAAGTGAGAATGCACATAATAAACAGGAAAAAATTTGCAGGGCATAGTTAAACATTCTTTCTTTTTAAATTAATTTCATGTTTTAAAAAATTGATTGCACATACACACATATTTTACATCATTGTCTGCCTTGAGGTTTTCCCACCACCTTGTCACCCGTGAACCATCATCTTAATCTCTTGTGCCATCCCCCCCACTGATTTTACTCCCCTCCCCCTCTCTTGCTCTACACTTCAGTTCTGTTGACAGTATTAAATTTTCCTTGTCCTTTTGTTTAAACAAACATTCTTAATATTTAAATCATTCTTCCAAATCTATAATTTAACTCCATCTAGCTCAACAGAAGAATGGCCAAGTGACACAAATGACAACTTATCAATAGATGTAATAACCAATAACATTTATTAAAAAGTTTGATCTTGGAAATCATTAAAGACATCAAGGTTAAGCCCATGTAATATCACTGTCTCCTTATCAAATTGGCAAAAGATTTTCTAGAACTTTGAAAATCTTTGTGAAAAATTTTGTGAAACTTTTCCAGGAACTTAGCCACATTTCCAAAAGCCCCCGACCCCCGCCTCAGAAAAAAACTCAAGACACAGACACACACAACAAAACACCCATAAAATCATATCATCCCCTTAGCCCTGTCATTCTGGTTATAAGAAGCTATCCAAAAGAAATAATAAAATATACTCAATTCTACTTATAATGGTGAGCATTGAACCTAATGTCCAACAAAGGAGACGAGGAAAGAAATCATGGAATCCTGATGACAGAGCCTTGGATTTGCCCTTATGGGCACTGGGAGCTCTGTACATGGCAATCGTGCATTTTCTTAACTGAGTTCTCAGAAAGAAAGATGCAGCTTTGAGTGAACAATGATATGTAAGCCTATGACCAGGCTTTCTATCACTCGCTCCAAGAGGTTCCTCTCAGGGGCTTGACTAAAACAGAATCCCAGCAAACTGTCCTTAAGTCATAGTTTCAGAGACTCGGCTTTGCTGTGCCTCATCTTATCTCCAGATAAGAAAGCCTCATGCTTTCTGTGAAGTCATCAGAAGCAGTTGCTTCTCAGCGGTTCTCACAGATGTTTAACAAGCAGCTTTCTGGTGGGGGAGATGTGACTGTAGCATTTGCCAATTTCTGTGGTGTAACTGCTCCCCTACCCCCATGGCAGATACCAGCTATCGATGAGACATCCCTGAACTCAGAGCAGAGAAGAGATGCGCAGAAGCACAGTGCTAAATAGGCTTTGCAGCACACAGACAGATAGCAATAACAAGAAGAGCAGAAGGATGGTAAACCATAGTAAATAACTGGGAAGTGATGACTTTTGATGATTATTACTTTTATGTTTAATACGGTTCACTTAATTCCTCACCAGCCAATGGAAAAAACTATAGATCGGTCCTCAAAAAGTTTTTCTAAGATAATATATTCAGGGCATTTAGCATAGAACTGATAACTATTTTGTAACTATTCTGTGAATAAATATATAAATCATATTTATATGCTTATTTTGTTTTTTCTATTTTGGGGACAAATGATTTGAGGTATTAACTAATAGCTTTAAGATGGACTTAGGAGAGGTAGGTTCTTTTCCTTGTCTTCTTCATAGGCAAGATCCCCCTGTCTAAAACTACATGGCCTTTTAGTTCCCCCATCACTCCCTCCTCATCCGCTTTTCTCCTCTTCCCCTTTTTCTCCTCTTCCTTCTGCTACCTCTTCTCTTACTTCTTCTTCCTCATTCTTTTCTTTTACCCCTTCCCCACCTAGTAGGAACCATTTTGATATCTAGACCATTTCAGACTCCTGATCTGAGAATTCCTTAAGGCTCTCTGCCCTTTCTAACTTGCCCCATTACCAATCCCCTTTTTTTTTTTTTTTTGCATACTTTGTTCTGTGGTAAAGACACAGTTTATTCAGCTCAGAATCAGACATGCTACCTTTGGCAGCCAGCATGATATAAACTGAGTAGCATATCTGCTTCAGATTAACTATGTGCAGCCACTCAGACTGGTAAAGTGATAAATCTTGCTATCTAATGAGATATTGCACATGATGGTGTGCTGTAAATGATAAAGCACAGAGCATACACTTGGCAGAAGTGACCTGTTTTTCTGATAAATTATTTAGTCGTAAGTGGCAGATAGCCTACAAAAACCCTGTGGATCTGTGTCTTCTTCTCTTCACTGCCAGGGTGACAGTAAACTGAATGATCCCCATCGCCTTCACTGGGATGTGAGGAGATAAGCTGTGAACCCTCTTCTGAGGTGAAGTGTCATTTTGCCACTTACTAGTTGTGGGACATTAGGTAAATTTTAGGACCTTTCTGATGCCCAGTTTCCTTACCTTATGTGCATACTATATGCACTTTATACATCTTGCTTAGAGGAATGTTGGAAGGAATAAATGAGCAACCTATGAAAGATGCTTAGCCAAGGCCCAGGCTTCTGGAATGTTCTTCCCAGTAGCACTTGCTGCTACAAAGCACCCCTCAGCCCCTTGAATAGTTACCTGTGCTTCAGTCCTCAATAGCCAGTCTGGCAGCCCTACCAAGAGCATGGCCCAGAGGCCCAGAATCGCCTTCATGAAGATCAGATATCTTAAGCCGGGTGTCTGGGCCTCAGAAAAGTGCAAGAGGTTTGTGTTGATTATGGCACTCCCTTAACTTATTCTCCTGTCAGGACCTTGTCTTTTTCTCTCTAGACACCTTGGTTGCTCTCAGGTAGCTGTCATTTAGTTTGATGGAGACCTGCATGGAAAGATCCCATTCAAAACACAGATGCTAACTTTCCTTATTCCTCTCCAGTTCTCCCCTCCCCACCCCACCCTCACCCTATCTGTTCTCCAAGTTCATTTTATTCATAGTTATTAGATGATAAAATTCCTGCTTATCTTAAACACCCAACTTCTACTCTTTCAGGGTTGCATGTATCTGCCAGGAAGCACGATCAAAGAGATTGCAACGAATCCAGAAGAAGCTGGAAAGTTTGTCTTTGAGATTATTCCAGGTGAGTGGCAAAAGGTAAGGCTGGGGCACATTGCATTCCCAGTTTACTTCTAGAAACTTGAAGTCAGTGAATCTGTCAGCTAACCAAGCAACCAGCCTAGCAAGAACACACACTAGCTCTTCGTGTGGTTAACAAACCTCCACTAGTTGATGAACCAGCATCGAATGAACTCAGTGACTGTGCAGTTAGTATAAGTCCATAGGCATTTCACAAGGGTCTTCTTGGAGCCATGTGTTGCATAATCCACTGGGCCTCTGATCTGAAAAGCCCATCATCCTTGCTCAGTAAATGGAGCCTAGTCTAGAAGCTGAGAGGGGCATTTACTTAATAAGCTAAATATGAAAGGAGCCCATTGAAATTGCCATGTTGGTGGGTCAAACTAAGCAGTCAACAGCGCCAGGTGGTACAGCGTGTCCTAGGAGAAGTGGAACATGGGACTCTCTTAGCACCTATGAGGTGCTGTCACTTACCCACTGCACACATGACTAGCATGCTGAGAACACCTCTTCCCAACAAGAGTCATAGTCCTTGAGCACATCTGTCTCAAGGAGAGTGCATTTGTGTCTCTGGGAATCTTCTGCCAGGCGACTTCTGCTTTCTCTTGCTCCTCTGCTGGCCTGGCCCCATCAGGAACTACAGAGCTGCCATCTGACATGGGGGCGGTGGGTGGGTGGGTGGAAGCCTAACTGCTGACACAGCAGGAAAGGCCACCAGTTCCCTGAGTACCTCTTCCCTTAACTCCCTCCCCACCACTCACACAAGACTTAAGACAGCTGATGGAGGCCACAAAGCGAGGTGTTAGACAGGCCTATTTTGGAGCCAGCCTGTCCTACCACTTACCATTCAGCCCAGCTAGTTCTCAGGTGTGACCAGCTCAAGTGTATTTAATTTCTCCCGCCTCTGTTTCTTTACCTGAAAATGAGAATACTGATGAGGAGGAGGTGTAAGTAAAGAAATATACGTGAGTTTTTGGGTAACTTGTCTATAGTTAGTGCCATGTAAGTGTTTGTTATCTTCGGGATAACTGGAAGAAACTAGAATGTCCTAAAACTTACTATTGGCAGAAAACAAAGAAAAACCATTTTTGATTTCTGCCCTTATCTGGTGGCACCCTCACAGGTACTCCATTGTTCTTACCTAAAGGCCCATCCACGTCTCTTTCTCCTCAAAGAAGATCCTACTTTTTTAGCCTCTCCTCACAGAGGAAGCCCTATCCTTCCATTGCAAGGGTCCCCTTTCCAGCACAAATATGAAATGTAATGGTCCATGCTAACACATGTCTGAAAACCTGAGTTTTCAACCCAAGCCTGCTGACAGCTCAGTATCAAGTTTCACCATGAGCTTAACACCGGAAGTCTGGTCTCCTCAAAAATTGTTGTGCTGGGGTGTGATGAAGATTTGTCCTCTCATATCACTCACACTTGCTGGTGCTGCTGAAGGAAATCTTGGAAAGATACACACACACACACACACACATCATAAAACAAGCATTTTCAAGACATAGTCAGGTAGCAACCATTTTCCTGAAGGTACTTTCATTTCTTAGCGCTTCACCAAAATGAGACAACACTTTCTGTTATGCTGCAAAGAAATTTCAGTTCCTCTTTTTATCATGGTCTTGTGCAAGATGATGCTCTCACAAAGCTGATGTAAGAAAATCCATCCTAGCAGGACCCTCTCTCTGACCACCAGTTTTATTTGCACAAAAACCACAGAGAAGACTTTTGTTAGACTGTGTTTGCCTTTATTTGGAATAGGCAAATCTTAGGACTAGCTTCCATCTTCCTGCTTACCTGCAGGATGTTCCTGTCCTATCAGAAGGAGTTGCTGGGGATGGTGGATTGTTCTTTCTGTTGCTGTAGTTAATTCTTATACCACCTTATGAGATGTTGTTATTCATTCATACAGTAGATCTACTGAGCACCACCTTTTACCCAGGCACTATTACAGGAACTTGGAATCCAGCAGAGAGCAAGACAACCTGCATGCAGCTTATGGTTTGATTGGGGGAGACTGACAACAAGATAAATATATGAGTACTGAGTATTATAGTCTTTTATACAAGTATTTTACTATACATTATAGTCTTTATGGTGAGATCATTGCTATGGAAAAATTTAAAAAAGAAAGAAAAAGAAAAACTGCTGGCTGAGGTGGGGAATGAAGGTGATTGATTCATCATTTTAAGTAGCGTGGGAAGAGTAGGCATTGTTGAAAAGTGACCTTTGAGCACATAACCAAAGGAGTGAGCTAAGTGCATATGTGCAAGAAGACTATCCCCAAAAGAGGAACAACCAGTGTGGAGCCTCTATGCCTGTTTCACATGTTCAGGGGACATGAAGGAGGCCAGTGTGGTTAGAATGGAGTGATGATAGGGGAGGAGAGTAGGGAACTGAGTCAGGGGTAAGTTCAGACTTTCAGGTACTTTTCCGAAATTTAATTTGTGTGGTCTAAGGATGAGAACTCTTGGGAGGTCTTAACTCAAACTTTAAACTGGTTTGACTGATGTTTTAAGGCTCTTTTTAGTTGAGAATAAAAAGGGACATGTACAGAGGAGGGAGAACAAAAGGGATATGTACGGAGGAGGTGGCTGCTGCAAAACTCTAAGTCAAAGATGGTAACCAGTTTCTGGAACACACTTTGAAGGTAGTAGAGGACTTCATTTGCTGATGTGTTGGATGTGAGAAGACCAAATTGATTCCAAGGTTTTTGCCCAAACCAAAAAAGATAGTTGCATTGGTATCTGCTGAGTTTTGTGCATGTGACAAGCTTCCCGAAAGATCGGGACTTTAATTTCAGAAGTAATAAGCATTTACCTCAATTTCAATGATAAGTAAACCAGTCTTTAGTGTGATTTGCTTATTGCTGTGATAGAGGTAAGGATAGGATTTACAGCATTTAGAATAGTGACTGTGTGGTCAATTTGCAGATGAGTGTGAGATGCTAAGAAACATCCCATGAAAAGATGACAAGAATGTCTCTTGGATTACTCATGAGATAGCTGAAGGGTCTGCCAGGAATCAAGGTGAACTAAAAAGGCCTGGTGAGGAAGGACACTTGATCAATTTTGGCCAAAGTGTGCCCTGTCATTGTGAGAATGGGTTGATGGCTAGGGAGGCATTTTGAAATTTAATAGTCTCCTTTCATTGAAAAGTATTGCTGTTATTTTCTTATTCTTCCAGTTCCTATGCCTAATCGTCTCCTACTTTTCTTCTTCTTTTCTTTCTCCTCTCTTTCTACTTGTTACTTTCTCTCCTTCTTTCTCTTGATCCCCTTTCTCCCACTCCACTACCCCCTTGTCACTTACTACACGTCTGTCTACTTAAGAATGCCAAAACAGAAGACATTATACATGTTCATCTATAATCTGTGTTTAAAGTGAAATGGTATCAAAGGTCTTAACAAACATCATTTGTCTGTCAAGCATGGATTGAGAATCATCTACCATGTGCAACGTCTTGTACAAACAGGAGGGCAGTCGTCCTGACCAGGGAGCCTTGATTTCCCTAGAAAGGCACACAGGCATGTGTTCATGGTCCCTCCTACCTGACATGCATTCCCTTCCCCACTCCCATGACTGAACAGGGGGCCCCGGAGAAGTGTCCCTGATGGGAATAGAGAACTGAGTTGTTTAGATTCATATGGGTTGATCCTCACTCTTTTTTTGTTTGCTTGTTTGTTTTTTGAGACTAGGTCTCGCTATTTTTACCTGTGGAACCGCAGGCTCTCGTTGCCTGGGGTACCACAGACTCAAGCAATCCCCAGCCTCAGCTTCCCAGGTAGC
>PVHY01024469.1:0-18688 GCA_004024945.1 Uropsilus gracilis
GACAACCTAGAATCTTAGTTAAGGGCATTGACCACCAGGAAAAAGAGCCTTCACAAAATGACCTGCTCTACCTGCTGCTTAACAGTTCACAAATTCCTTGTGTTTAGAAAACATCCAAAGGAAATGACATATTCAGGCAGCTTAGTCAGCAATAACTACCACCTGACCTTTACTACCAGAGAGCAAAGTCTCTCGTTATGCTTGAAAGCAGTCACGGTGGTCCCACCATTTATCAGGATGTCCTTCAGCACTGTGGTTAGGTGGGAAGAGCATGTACTGCGCGAATCTCTTCCACTACTGTACATTTGTCCACTGATTTCTTGGCCACTGCCTGAGGACTCACACTTGACCTTTCACAGAAGAGTGGTTTGTAGCCAGCACATGATGTCCTTCAGGTCTCAAGCAAATCTGTCCACACTGTCCCTAGAATTCCAGGATTACGTTTCCACAGTCTCTATTTCTTAAGGATCCTAGAGGCCCTTGATATGTAGCCACTTTGCTAAGACCTCAGCTTTGTAAAATTACTTTGTCTTACAATTGATACATGAGTATACAGAAGTGTAGAATACTCATACAAAAGAGGGGAGAACTTAGAGACATCTTCATTTGTATCCAACAGGGCAGGCCACATCATAGTCTGGTGACATCCCACTCTCTCCCCCAAATTTTACTTGCTTTTACCTACACTGTTGAGTTGTTATCCACACTACATGTTTTTTCATGAGTTAACTGCAGCCCTTACCCTCTTTTACTTCAGAATCAAAGCTGATGAAAATATTGCCTCTTTAACTGGAGTAGTGTCAGTCTTGTGGCAAGAGGGAAAGATCCCTAATAGCAAGAAACCCTGAATACTAAAATTTTACACAAGAGAAGAACATTTCTTTGGCCAAAGCAAATCTTATGGCCATTCCTGAGGTTGACATATGGGAATATATGCTTCTGTAGGGAAAGAAACCAGGTATTTGGTGAATAAGAATACTTTTCCACCACCTCTTCCTAGGATGACTTCTTTCTTATATAACTGCTTTCAAGATCTCATCCCTTTTCTTATACCATTGCCTATGTATATGTAGGCATGCACATAAATATGGTATATTGCACATTGTACTCAGCAACTAGCCCTGTTCACTTAATATGACTCAGAGACCTTTCCATACTGGTACATGTCAAGTCTACCCCAGTCTCTCTCTCTAACATCATCTCACATCAAAATACTATATTTAAGTTCTTGGTGTACATTTTATATATCAAAAGATTTTATCACACATGCACATATCTTTGTGTACATGTTTATTTCTGCACAACAAGTAGGTTTCTAGAAATAACTTGTTAAGTTGGCCATCGGTGCATTGCAATTTTTTTTTTTTTTTTTTTTTTTGGAGACTAGGTTTTGCTATGTTGCCCGGGGCACCACAGACTCAAGCGATCCCCAGCCTCAGACTTCCAGGTACCTGAGTTTATAAGTGCATGCCACCACAACCAGCTATTTTTTGAGACTAGGTCTGGCTATGTTGCCCCGGGCAGGTCTTGACCCCATAGACTCACGGAATTCCTAGTCTTGGCCTCCCTTCCTAGGCTAGGATTAAAGGCATGCGTAACCGTGTCTGGCCGTGCATTACAATTTTTAGTACATACTTCCAGTTTGCCTTTAAAAAAAAAAAAAGCCTTCACAGTCATCAGCATTATAAAAGTGCTGATTTTCTCAATCCCCAACAATTCTTAATATTATCAGACTTCTTTTTGGCCAATCTATTCATTTTTTAAATGGTAATTCATTATTTTAATGTATTTCATGCATTTCCTTTTTATTGGTGAGATTATCTTTTGTTTTTATTTGCTAATTTCACAATTTTTTTCCTTTTGTACACTGTCTGTTTCCACTTGACTTATTCTCTAGTGACTTTTTCTTCCACACCTGATGAGTTATTTTATAGATTTCCTCAATATTGATCCTTTTTTTTGTACCTCTTGATGTGAATGTAAGCATCTCTTGTTTACCTATCAGGAACTTTCCTAAAAATCAGACACTGAGGGAACATGTTAACCAACAACCTTTCTTCTACCAATCTAATCAATTTCCTAAAACATAGAAAAATGTCAATAAGGCAGCAAATTACTTAATGTAAGATGCGTAAGACATTGCTTGCTGTTGACCAGTGATGGTGACTTTTCAAAGTGTCACAACTACTCCCGGTACTATAAACATCTGTTTTGCATGCTTTGCAGACAGTGTGCTTTGCAAACATCTGCATGTGATTCTGACATTCCTTCAGTTTTATTTGGAAAGTAACTGAAGAGCTCCCTCATGCACATACTGCTCTGTTTGAAACAGTGTTTTTTGAGTTTGGGGTACAAACAAATAAATTTCCTGCTAAACCTTGAATCAAAATGTGTTATACTGAAGAGATCTATATAGTCTGTGAAAGGAATGTTAACCATCAGAATTCCACTGATGAAAGAGTGCCTGGCGAGGCCTCTGGGAAGGTAGAGCTGTCGTTCTCTTCTAGTCTGACCATTTCATGTGTGTGTTTGTGTGTATGTAAAGTGTTTTCCAGCTTTATTAAGATACAAATGACATGTAATGTTGCATAATTTTGAGGTATACATGATGGTGACTTGGTGCAGGTATATATTGTGCAATGATCACTTAAGGGATTAGTTAACACATCCATCACCACACATAATTATCTTTGGTTGTGTTTGATGAAAACACTTAAGATGTACTCTTAACAACTTTCAGATGCATAGCACCAGTCAGTTCCAGAGCTGTCATAGTAAGTAGATCTAGAGCTTGTCCATCTCACACTCAAAATTTGTACTTTCTGGCCAACAGCTCTCCATTTCCCCACCCCCTGACCTTAGAAACAACCATTCCACTATCCAGTTCTCTGAACTTGGCTTTTTTGGATTCTACAAGCGAACTCAAACTCTATTTGTGTTTCTCACTCTGACTATTGCACCTAGCATAATCTCTTCCATGTCAACCCACATTTTTATGAATGAGTAAATATCCTTTTTTATGACTGCCTACCATTCCATTGTGCATATATACCACATTTTTTTGTGCATCTATACCAGAGGGGACACAGATTGTTTCTTGTCTATTGTAAATAATGTTACAATAACCATGGAACTATTGTTATTTCTTTGAGATACCAATTTCATTCCTTTAGTGATACACCCGGAAGTAGAAGTGCTGGATTCAGTAGCAGCAATTTGAGGAACCACCATATTGTTTTTCATGGTGACTGTATCATCATTTTTGAATTTGTTCATGACATCCTTTTAGTTGCAAAATTGTTATTTTCATGTAATCAAATCTGTCAGTCATGTTATTTAATGTTTATGCCTGTCTGGAGGGCAGCCCAGAGTTTTGCGTTAGGAGACTTTCCTTAGCTCAGGATTATTCTTTAAATAACCTTATGTACACATATGTTTTAAAGTTGCTAGTTTTGTTTTATGTTTATGTTATTTTGTCATAAGGAATTAATTATTGGATACAGTTTGTATTGGGGTAGAGGAAGTCACAGTTTTCTCTGTCTCTAAGACATACCATTTCTGGAATATTTCTTCTTTTCTCTACCACTTTAAAATATATAATAAATTACATTCATAGTGTTTTAGAAGATGTAGTCTGGACATTAAGGCATCAAGTTTTATGGTAGAGCTGGTGTACAGGTGTGCAAATCTCAAGGAGTGTGAGATTAATTACCAGCATCCATATATCAACACAGGCATTTTCTGCTCTTTGTAATTATTGTTACAAAAGTGAAAACTTATTTATGTGTAGTAAACTGTTCCAATTATAAGACAACTGCTAATGATATATGTTGAGGGACCCAAGAAAGGAAACACCATTACAAATAACTGGAGTCTTACAGTAATAACATCATTAGAGTTTCTAAGAAGTCATTTTAATTTTTAGTTCCCCTGTAGAATGTTTTACTTAAGGCCGAAATGGTGTTCAGGAATTCAAGAATTCAGCAGTTCTGGGGTGAAACCCTGGAAGCATTCAGATTCCACTGTGTGTAAGCTTTCTTAGTCCTGGAGCTGGTTCTGCAAATGATACCACCTCAGGGGGCAAGGAGGGATGAGACTTTTCTGAGTGCTTCCATTCCACATACTTTCTGAAAGAGGAGGCTGCCATGTCTACCTCCTTCTCTTTCCCTCACTACCCATCATTCCTCATCCCCAAGAAATCTGAGATGAAACTTCATGCAAGTCCAGTCAGATGAGTATAAAGATGCTAGGGAGGGTGCAGAGGGGTACAGGAGGGTTCTAACAAGACTAGCTGTTAAATGGTCTGTGTCTGAGCCCTCTGTGTCCTAGCATGGATTTACAATAGATGATTAATAGACAGGTTGACAACTGCGCAAAGAGATGGAGCACATTAGGAAAGGGGAGTGAGTCAGAGATCTGCCTCTCCTCTCCCTTTCCTTCCTCTCCCTTCCCCTCCCTTCTCCTCTTCCCTTGCTCTTTCTTCTGCGCCCTGTTCTCTCCTCTGTCCTAGTGCTCCCAAGACCTATGGCCTCATCAGTACCCTTAAGGAAGATTAGATGATCATATAAAACAAGAGGGAAGCCTGGACTGAGGATATAGTTGACAATGAGGCTGAGCCTGAAACTGCTGAAAACTCTCTGAAGAAACTAGAGAACACTGTGATTAGGCCTTGGTGCTAATCTGGGTCAGGGATCCCAGGCCCTAGGCTGCCCTCTAGGTCATAGGTCTCCTCTCTCTTTAGAGGGCTTTCCTTCTAAAAGAAGGGTGATCTCCAGAGGAAGCCCCACCACCCACTCAGCCCCCAGTAGTAGAAGCCTCAATGCTGAACTGGAGGGGTCAAGGCAAAGCCAGTCTCCCCCTTCCCCAAGTAAATAGTGGAATTTCTCTACTTTCTCTACCTTCATTTTAAAAACTGAAACAAGCATTCTGTTCTATACCATATAACTGTATTTGGAATAATACAAAAATTGCTTTTCATTTTTACCTAACTTTCCCTCCACCTTCCCTACTAGGTCCTGGTATAAAGTTCTATACTACACTGTCATTTGGGGTACTCATTACAATTGTAATTAACTTATGTTGGCCCAATTATTTGCTGTCTTTCCCACTAGACCATAAACTCTAGGGAGATAGCGGTCTTGTCGGTCTTGCTCACTGCATTCCCGTGCCTGTCTGAGGCTTAGCTTTTCGCCTTGGTGGTGTAGCCTGCCTATAATAAAGCTACTGTGGAGGCCCAGTCCCTGTGCAAGTGTCCGTGTATCCTTCATAAGCCGGGAGGTCTGAGCAGTGGCCTCACAAAGGGGTCCTTGTTTACAGAGATCCAGGTGAGAGGCCATTCATTATTACCCAGGGTTTGGCCTGTCACCACTCCTGGAAACTTCCAGTGACATAAATACATGACATCACCCCAGCATATATGCAGAGGACAGCCTAATCTTTAAACCTCTCTAAGGAGAATTACTTTTTAGCCCATCTTTGCTATATTAGATACACAATATCATAACTCAAAGTTTCCCAGACTCAGTTCAAGGGCACAAATGATTTAGTAGATATTTGATTTATAGAAGTTTCCTCAAGTCAGAGAACAAACTAAAGCAAGTTCTGCTGAGGGTAGGACAACAACTCAATTTGGAAGAAAAGCTGATTTCTCAAACAAGTAATTGTAAATTATATCAACCTCTCTCACCTTTGTGACTAAGTTCTCCCATCTCCCACACATATTATCAGTGACAATCCCTATCCTTATCATTCTTGATACAACTGAGGGCTATTCAAATTTCATGGTTAAAAAAAATGCAAATTCCTAAAACAGCAAAGTGTTGTCTCCAAGTTACATGCAAAGATGTGGTTAAACTAACTAGTCAGCATTTGCAACACAAGACTGAAAAAAAGTAGTGAGAAAACTGAATTGTGGAAGAGTTATTATGACCATAATTATTTATAGGTATTGAATATCTGTGTGTCAGATACTAAGCTGATTTCTTTGCCTGAATTAGTTTATTTAATGCTTATAGCAACTCTTTGAGGCAGAGAGAATTTTTATAACCATTTCTCAGATGAGGAAACTAATGCTTGGAGAGCACATACAACTTTCCCAATATTATCTGCCTCAGGAACTCAGAACCAAGGCTATTTAATACCCTTCTCTGATCTTCACCACTGGCCATGAACAAGGACTGGACATTTTCACTTGAGCTAGAAATGAAATTCCATCTCTCCAAGTTCAAGGGTTGCTTACCGTGTGATGCTCTATCCAGGGTCTTTGTGTTGTGGACTTTATTTTTCAGGTAATCACAAATCTATTGTTTTCATAACAATGTTTAGTGTTGCCTCTTCTAGTCAATTCTCTCACAGTCAAACAAAATTTTCATAAGGGAGTCTGACCCTTTTCTAAGTTCCACTGAGATCAAATTTCCATTTGACCAGCAATAAAATAACAAGTTGAGTAGCCATGTCCTTTGGGACTGGGCATTGACATCCATAGTCTATTGAAGTCCTGGAGTTTCTTTCAGTTGGGTTGGTTGGAGTGTTGTGTTGTTCCCCCTGTGTTTAGGGAGGACTCACTGCAGGTCCACTTAGAAGAATGTGGTCACTGCCTGGCCTTTTTGCTCCAACCAGGTGCACAACCATCCTCCACTTCAAAAAATGTTTTCCATTCCCTTCAGTTTAGTACAAAGGGATGTGTTAAGTAGTTACTATCTGCCCAATGGTATGCTAATGTTGGGGGCGGTTTAGTAGGAGACAGGCACAATGTAATCTATTAGTGATAGATAATGAATGACCATCTCTTGCCAGACATATCTCATTTCATTGCTGTAGTTGCTTTCTTGGTCCCATTTTTCAGAAGAGGAAACTGAAGTTCAGAGTGAGAAGCTGCAGCTTCCACATATATCAGGCAGAGAGCTAGGTTGATTACAGTTCTGACATCACAGCCTGTGTTTTAATTCCTATTCATTTGTTTCATTTCATTCTTTCATTTCAGTGAGTGCCAGAAATTCTGGAGAATAGGGGTTGGAAGTACAGTTCAGAAAGAATCTATGGAGGAAATGGAAGTTGCACTGGATTTTTGAGGATTGCATTTGAAAGACAAGAACTGCATGGGAAGGTTGAGAATTGTAGAGATGAGGCAGTAGGGAGGATAAGGCAGATAAACCCACAAAGCAGGCTCTTACTTCTGTTCTTTCCTTAGTACTGTAGAATAGGTGAATTGGATTATTTTATGATGGTTATTGTCAATTAATTTTAAATTCAACACCTGCCCTGCCATTTGAGCTTAGTCTTATTATAGCAGAGCTCTTCACATTTCTTTTGTTTGTATAGATTTTACATGCAGAGGTTTTAAGTCAATCAAAGAGCATCTGTGCTGAAAGAAATTATTTTTGTGTGCATTAAAATAATTGGCTCAGTTCCTCCCTGAATCAACAAGTAAAACCCTTCTAACTCCTGTCAAAGAGGCAAAGTAAGCAGGATGGGAAGAAAAGCATTCACCTAAGGATCTCTATTGTATTTCTGGCCCATGGTATGAGTCCAGGAAAATGAATTAGTACTGTTTGTAGGAACCGCTGAGTTGAGCACATCTAGCCTGTAGTTGGCCTAGAGACAGTGTCCTTGACAGCCATGCTTAATACGTGTGATGTGTGAGCAGATATTTCATGAACAAAGAAGGAAGGGTCCTCAAAACAAATCTGAACTGAAGTGTCCCACCCATGACATCAGATTAGAACACTGTCTGCTTTATTTTGCTTTACACCATCCACTATGGAAGTGCTGCCTATAAAATATTCTTTCTGAAATACCTGAACTTTGTTTTCAAGTCATTTAATTTTCCCCAGGTGGCTGATTCTGTGTCCTCATCTTTAAATCATTTACCTCTTCTTGTCTTTTTTTTGCAGAAAGTAATTTTCCCAGAGAAATATTTCAAACTATAGAGGAAAGGGGGGTTCCTTCACTTTTATTCAGCATTTCCAAAGGAACTTCTATCTCAGAGAAACCTGGGATCATATGACTTTCTCCTCTGTACATCTGGGGCAACCCAGTGTCTTTGTCCCTATAGAGAAACAAGCATGATTGGTGACAGCTGTCCAGTGTGGTTGGAACCAAACCTTTCTTCAGCTCAGGTGGAGTGGACAGCCCTGGCTAGTCTAGACCATCAGCAATCAAATTGTTGTGGTCACCAATTTTGGTTCAGAGATGATCCAATCAACACCAAGCTTTGAGTTGCTATGGCTTGATTATGGGAGATGAACTCTCCTTTTACAAGGGAACAACTCACAAAAAGAGCTTGACAATGGTAGTCCTCTCACCTCTAGGTTGCCTCTAGGAGGCAATCAACACTGGGTATAGAAGAGGAGAGAGATGGGAAGAAGTTGATTCCTCATATCATTATAGTCATTATCTTCTATGCTCCATGGTTAAAAAAATGTCTCTTGGTTATGAATTTTAGTTAGAAGTATAAGCTCAGTATTTCTTGCAGTTAGAAGTATTTTAGCTAATAAACTCAACTCGGGCAGTTGAACTAAAACATAATGCTATATCTCAAAAGTAGTTTATTCAGTTAACAATAGAACTGAGTAATTAAATTATATCCAGTGTTGACATTTCAGCTAGGACAAACTAGGCTATAATAACAGAAATGTACTCTTTTATTCACACAACAATTCAAAGCAAGTATTCCTGGCCATTAGTTGGTTCTATTGGTTTTCTAGGACCCAGGCTCCTCCCATCTTTTGACTCCCCATGCCCTAGAGGCTTGTCGTCATAATCATCATGATGGCAGAAAGGCCAGGGTGAAAAGGGTAATTTACAAGAAAAAGTGTGACTCTATTTATATGAGTTACCTAAGGTACTCAAATTCATGGAGAGAGAGAGAGCAGAATAATGTTTGTAGGGGACTGAAGGAAGGAGGAATGGGAAGCTGTTGTCTAATGAGTACAGTTTCAGTTGTGAAGGTGAAAACATTCTGGAGTATGACAATGATAACATATTTAATCCACTGAACTGTACAGATAAAGATGGTTAAAATGGTGAGTTTCATGTTACATAAATTTTAGCATATTTTAAAATAGAAATTTTTCTTTCCATTTGTAATTTTACAAGAATTTTTGAGTTGGATAGCTTGTGCTTTCTTTTGAAAACCAGATTATTTCCTGAGTTTGGGCTTTCCACCTACACAGTATTCCTTTTTATATGGATTTGTAAATGACATAAGAAAAAAATACTTCTTATACCCATATTACACTAGGCTTAGGAATTAATAAGATATGGCTCTCTTCTCCAAGGATTTGCCATCTAATAGTAAGAAAGACAGGTAAGTAATTAATTATGATCCACAGGGAAGTAAAATAATGGGCCAAGTGTAGATATAAAGCTGTGAATTCAGCCTGGGGAGTTAAGAAAGCTTGCCAGAGAAAGAGGTGTTTAAACTGGACCTTGAAGAACAATTAGGTGTGTTCTAATGGAGAAGGAGGTGAATGTTGAGGGCCACATTGGAAAGTAGGACAAAGCAAGATGGAAGGATAGCACCAGGTGTAAGGAAACCATCAGCCCACAAGTAGCACCCCCTGCCACGCTGCACCTCTGCTCAGTACCCAGGCATCATGGGGCTTCTGAAATCTCTGATTGAGTATCGGCGGGAAGGCATGCTTAGGCTTGGATGACATGGTGTTCTCTTTACTAAGGAAGTGACCCAGAAAGGAAGTGAGTGAACTAACAGAGCAAAGTTGAAGTCAGTCATGTGCCAGGGCCAGAGCTGAGACCTGGCTAGCACGGCTGGGCGACCTAAAAGAACTTGGAGCATACAGAGCTGTGAGAAGATAGCTCCCCGCAGGTAGGTGCCTGATTGTGCGCAGCTCCTGGTTTTGTAATCTGACCATGAAAGGAATAAAAGCTTTTCATTAACTCCAAAAACGTATGTAATGTTTCCTGTCAGCGTCTTGGACTTAACCAATCTGCAGCATATGCATATGTGACCTGCGTGCACAGGCTGACTGTGGATGCTGGTCCGCATGTGGTACACAGCTGTGTGACCATGACCTTGACCCAGGTGGAGGGGGGCACAGAGTGTGATTGTGACCTTGAAACTAGTGAGTGCTGCGTCAGTTATTTTGAGCACTGCTTGGGGGAAGAGCATCTTGCGAAAGAGAGAACAGGAAGCATAGAGAAAGATAGGTCTTGAGCCTGGAAGAACATTAAGATCAAACCATTCACTAGCTTATCTAGTGAGTTACTTATGTCACTGTGGCTGCTTCTGCCATGTGCTGGCCCCCTGGTTTTTGTGGGGTGTTCCTCTGCCAAGCACCCACAAAGATGGCCCTGCCCCTTCTTTCCAGGTCCCCCTAGGAAGATCCTGAACCCTATTCCCCAGACCTCAGCAGTATCTGGGACGCTACTGGTCAGCCAGTCATGGCTCCCATGGCCTTAGTGATACACAGAGTGTAGGGGGCAGGTCACATGAAGAATTCCACAGACACACTCCTTTTTATTTCCCAAGTTCCTGGGACCCAGCTACTTCCTGGAGGTTATCCCCTGGCACTCTTACCCACAGAGCACAAAGACCTCTATGCTTCCTCTCCTTATTGGAACCTCCTTACTGGAGCCTCCTGACAAACTCCAGGTGGGCCTCATTCACAAAGAGCTGGAAATTCCTTGCCTGGGGTCAGAGCACCCAGGACTGAGAACATTAAGTGATGGCTGCCTTTTCTGGAAGGGAAAGGGGGAAATGACCTTTCCATTGTGTTTGATGGTGGGTCAGAGTGACAAAAAAAAAGATGTTACGATTCATTGCTCAGTCTCTTGCCTTATTGCACATTGATGGTCTGAGTCTCCAAAAATCTGGAGACTGAGAGAGTAAGTGTCCAGGACTCATCTGTTAGCAGGTTAAGTGGGTGGTTGGCTCCCCCACTTGTTTGTGGGTCTGTTCTAGCTCCCTGGGGGGGAGCGCTCTAATCCTGATTGCAGCCTCATTTCCTTAAATTTACATTCGGTCCTGCATCTCAGCAGTACCTCCAACCTCATCCCACTGGTGTCCAATCCAGACTACTATGCTCCCCACCCCCAGGCACACATCCCTCAGAATGGAATCTCCTGTCAGGGCAGACTCACTGTCCTGCAGCAGGACCCAACCACAGCAGAATGACACCACCAAGTTAGGAATCTGAGGTAAAAACCCTCCTTGTTTTCATAAGGTTCCAAAGCCATCTTTGCACTAGGGTCCTTGTATGTTGCATCTAGAGGGGTCTGACCCATGTGAGGTGCTGTTTCCAGGCCCCAATAGAAAACCTGGGATCAAATCACCTGAACTCAGCTAAATGAATAAGGTCCTTCTTCTCTGGACTTTAAAACAACTATGTAGCTCTTTTTTTAAATTTTTCTCATTGAACAATGGGGCTTATTGGTTGACTTTTTCCAGGGTGTTCTTTAAGAAGCTTCCAACACACCGTTCAATAGTCCATCCTGATCTGGCTCCTGAAGTTAACCTACCTTCTGATAGCCAAACTCAGAACACTTACAGTTTCTTCATGTTAAGATTTCTAACATTGGGACTCCTCTTAGGCTTCTGTTTCCAGTCTCCTGACAACCTTTGACCCGGGACCCCACTTCCATTCATGTCTGCTGCCTGAGGTATGATAGCAGCTTGAGGCCTCTTCTGCATGTCAACTCCAGCCTTCCTCACCAGTCTTTCCCAGGTCTGGACACCATGTCCTTTTACACCATCCTGGGAACAGCCCCCAAAGATCTGGAGGGCATTTTGCCGTGCCTGCTGCAGCCTATGCACATGAACAAATATAGCCTCCAACAATCTGATTTATGTTTTCCAGATTTATCGCATTGCTCGCATACCCAGGCCGGCTGGTATTTTAGGAGCGTGAATCAGAGTATCTGGCATGGCTTCCTTTGCAGCAGAGCTCCGGCTGCAGGCATAATGAAGCTGGGAGGAGGAAGAGCTCAACTTATCAGGGAGGAAATTTGTGTCAGTAACAAGTCTGCCTGGCAACAGCAGAGATACCAAGAAAGAGAGATACTGGGATCAACATCAGAGCCAATATTTTCACTCTGGTGATACAGCAGTATGCTGCACAAGTTACCTCCAGTTGATTGACCACTCTCAAAAAAAAAAAAAATAAGGCAAAGGAAAGATGTGCTCAGTGCTTCCAGTCTCCAAAAGCTGTCACCTAACCTGCCACCAAGCAGGGAGACCATGATGGATTGTCCCCAGCCTGGCTTTCCATGGTGACACTGTGAGTGAATAAGAAATAAGCTTCTGCAAGAGAATAAGAGGGACAGAGCTAACTGACCCTCAGTGAGGGAGGTTAGGACTCAACATTAAGTAGACAGGGAAATTATTCTTCATTTAGTCTTTGAAGCATGTGCCGCCAAATATGGTGTGTTAGTTCTTAAGGAGTCTATTCTGAATGAGGGAGAAAGTAAAACAAGGACTAATGGCAACATTCATCCAGTTTAGGGCTACCTAAAAGCAAGGTCATGTCTCCTTTCTCTCGAGATGGAACTGCTCAGAGCCCAGAGTAGACACTTCCTGCAGGTGTGTTGTACTTCAAGTGCTCTTGAGTGCATCTCTTTACTCCTCAGTATCCTTTTCACCACTTGGGGAGTGAACCACTGATCCCTGAGGTCTTGTCCCAAGTCTGACACTCTAGGACTCCAAGGTCAAAGCCAGCTTTACAATCCTAAGAAAGCAAGGAGTTTAAAATGTCCCCATAGTGTTTATATCTCAAGTGCCTACTCTTCAGGCTCTGCTTTATTATCACAGTGTGTACACGCAAGTCTTCAGGCTTACATGTTCCCATGAATACATCATTCAGTGGTGTCTGGGATACATTTACATCTTTAGCATCAGTGTAATTCTATTTGGTTTTATGCCACGGGAAGTTCAAGCCTGATTCAATTAAGGGGCTTCATAAAGTGAGTTTTTTAAGAGGACAGACAACGCGCTGCACATATTAGACTATTGTACTTTGCATTGTTATCCAATCAGACATGTTGGGAGCGACTTGTGCTTGAGTCCAAGAATCTGTTAGCAGTCTATCAAGTTGAATATTTAGCTGTCTTGGAAGCATGGAATTTCAAAGCTGAAATGGACATCTCAGGCATCTCCTACTACATAATCAGGCTTCTCCTACTAAAACAAGGACAGAGAGTCTTTTGTACAGCACTGTAGACCTCTCAGCTCTTACTGTGGCTTTTGTATTGTTGGTCTGAAAAACTGAACAGAAACAGTCCTAATTGCTCACCCTGGGGATGGGGAGAGGGTCAGTAACATCAAATAGAATTGTGTCCAATATGAGCATACTTCCCTTTCTATTAAAAACAGCCAGAACAAGACTTTATCTCCTATCTGTCACCAAGGGACAGAGGCCTGTGTAGACCTGCACAGAAGGGGATCTCCTCCTAGGTAACCATTGTACCTGACTTCTTCCATAAAGTGCACACTAATGAGAAGCAACCCTCTGTAGAAATAGTGTTGAGGCCCACCCAGGACTCAGGGAGGAATTTTGAGACAGATAGTCACAGGAGTTAGTTTAAAAACTCTGGCCTGAGTAAGCAGACATGGCAGTAGTAGAACTCAGATGACAAACTCAAACAAAAAAGGATGAAAAGCAAAAGCCCTGCTCTCACCCCTGTGGGAGGTCAGAAACAGCAGGGACATGTGAGATGGAGGGGAAATTGCATGGACCTGCTCCCTGCTGGGGCTTGGTGCTTGGGAGACTCTGGAGACTCTGGATCTTAGCTATAAGGGAGAAGGCAGTAGGCCAAGGTCAAGCCTGGGAAAGAGGGAGAATTGAATACTAAGGACTAGAAAAAGAAATCAATAACCTGGAGAGAAGAGGGCAAGGAAGAGTTGAGGTCTCAAAGTCAGAACAGAGAGTGAGAGAAATTTCTGGAGTTCTTTTATATGATGCTTCACCCATGGCTGAGATGACCATTTAAAGAGCTTTGAACAGAGACGATAGAAAAAGAGGATCCATACAGAATCAGGTCAGGATTGCTTTCTTTAGGCATTGTCCATGGATGTTACAAGCTGATGTCAAACCACAGACTGTATGTATCAGTACTCATGTAGTTTGGGCCACAAGTAACAGAAGACCCAGCAGGAGATGTTCGAACTATGGGGAATATTATTATCTCGTAAAACAACAAGTCAGATAAGATAGAGCAGGGTCAGAGTTCCTCCAGCCAGGAGTCCCATGCCTGGGGCCCATTTCTTTCCATCTTCCCTTCAGCTACCCTCAGAATGGTGTTCTTTTAAGGTGGCTCGCCTGAAGATGGCTGCCATTTTAGGCTTCAATGCAGACAATAATATTAAAGACCAAGAAAAAAGAGAGAAAAAAGGAGAAAAAGAGCCCCCACCAATTTCTTAAAAGCAAGGACCCCTTTTCCTGAAAGTGCTTCCCACAGCTTTTCCTCACACCTTCTAGGTCATAATTGCCCAGGCAATTGCCCAAAGCAGTCATTAGGTGAAGGACTCTTGATATACAGAGTGACCAGACTGCTCAAGATTCATTCTATGGAGCCTTCCCCTGAAGCACAAAGCCACTCATGTAGAGGTTCATAGAAGTGAGATTCAGCTTGCAAAAGAAAAGGACTAAGACACAAACTACACAAGGAATTAATGGCCATGGGATTTTAGGGTGGGAGGATGTCCCTGAGTTAGGCTGCTGTGTCTCTTCATGGACTCTCTATGGAAGTCAAGTCTTGGCTGCCCAATTCCTGTTCCTTGGAATCAACTGTAGCTAAGGGGTAATTGGGATCAAGAGAAGTTAAATCAGTCACCAAGGCTTCCCCGTAGACGAGACAAACTCTTACTGGCTCATTTCAGTGTCCTTTTTAACCATCTCACTGCTCTTTGCTGGCAACATTTTAAACTACTACTCTTTCTCTTGAGGCTCAATGCACAATGAACACATTTCTCCCAGATCTATTGGGATGTAGTTGATTGTGCAACTTTAAGATGTACAATGTGATGATTTAATAAATCTATATACTGAAAAGTGATGACCATAATAAAGTTAGTTGGTCCATCCATCACCTCCCCTAATTAAATTATTTGTGTGTGGTGAGAACGCTTAAGATCTACTCTCTTTTTTGTCCTTTTATTTTGTTTTTTATTTAGGTAGCACTGGTTTACAACACTGTATGTTATTTGGAGCTAGTCAAAAATTTTTTTCTTGTCATTGCTAATTTTCAGACAGTATTTGATTTCTCCCTAAGGTATTATCCCTGTAGTTCTCACAGCACCATAGCACCCATGATTCATCACCACAGTCCCATGTGCTCTTTCCTCCCCTATTTTAATCCTTCTCCCTTTCCCTCTTCTGCTTATATCTCAGCTAGGATCTATTATAGAAAATGCAAAGGTTTTATAATACATATTGTTAACTGTAGTAACCATTTTGTAACTTCAAGTCCCAGAACTTATTCATATTATAACTAGAAGTTTGTATTCTTTGATCAACATCTCCTCACTTCCCCAAACCCCCCATGCCTGGAAGCCATCATTATATTCTCTAATTAGATCAGTTTGGATTTTTTAAGATTTCATATATAAATTAATTCATACAAATTTATATTTGTGCCATTTTACTTAGAATAATTCTCTCAAAATCCACCCAGGTTGCAGATGGCAAGATTTCCTTCTTTTTTATGGTGGAATAATATTTCTCTATGAATGTGGATATATCACATTACCTCCATCCATCTATCCATCTATCCAACCATCTAACCATCCAACCATCCATTACCACCTAAGTTGTTTCCAAGCCATGGCTCCTGTGAATAATGCTGCAGTCACTGGAATGCAGATATCTTTTTGAGATGGTGATTTCATTTCCTTTGTATATGTATTACCAGAAAAGGGATTGCTGGATCATATAGTAGTTCTATTTTCAATTTTTTGAGGAACTTCCATACTGTTTTCCATAGCGTTTGAACCAATTTGCATTCTTACAGGCAGTGCACAAGGTTCCCTTTCTTCCATATCCTACCAACAGTTGTTATTGTTTACCTTTTTGATAACAGGCATTCTAACAGGTGTGAGATGATATCTCATTGTGATTTTGATTTGCATTTCCCTGATTAGTGATGCTCAGCATCTTTACATACCTGTTTGCCACTTGTATGTCTTCTTTGGGAAAATGCCTATTTAGTTCCTATACCCATTTTTTAATCAGATGTCTTGGTCTTTTTTTTTTTTTTTTTTTGCTATTGAGTTGTGTGACTTATTTTTATAACTTAGATATTAATTTCTCATATGATATATGGGTTGTGAATGTTTTATCCTATTCCATAGGTGGCCTCTTCATTTTGCTGATTATTTTGTTGTGCATTTAGATTTTGATTTTAAGTACTTCTATTGTTTTATTTTGTTTGGACCTTTGGTGTCTTATAAAAATATAAAACTCATTGCCAAAACCAATGTGAAGGAGTTTTATATGCTAATTTTTTTTATCTTACAAATTTACTGAATTCATTTATTAGTTCTAGAAATTTTATGGTGGTGTCTTTAGGGTTTTCCAGGTAAAACATTTCATCTGGCCAAGCACGGTGGCTCGTGCTTGTAAGCTTCAGCCTATGAAGCGGCCGGGGCTAGGGATCGCGGTTCGAGTCCCACCTGGGGCCCATAGCGAGACCTAGTTTCAAAAAAAAAAAATAGCTGGGCGTGGTGGTGCGCGCCTGTAATCCCAGCTACCTGGGAAGCTGAGGCTGGGGATTACTTGAGTCTGTGGTACCCCGGGCAATGAGAGCCTGTGGTTCCATGGGCGAAAATAGCAAGACCTAGTCTAAAAAAAACAAACAAACAAAACAAAACAAAAAACATGTCATCTGCAAACAAACAGTTTCACTTCTTCCCTCCCAATTTGGGTGCCTTTTGTTTCTTCTCCTTGTCTAATTGCTCTGACAAGACTATGTTGAATAGGAATGGTGAGCTGGGCACCTTTATCTAACGTCTGACTATAGAGGAAAAGCATTCAACTTTTCACAGTTGAGTATGATGTTTGCTGTGGATTTTATTAAGAAAGCATATGGAACTTTGCCAAATTGTTCTGTATCTCTTGAGAGGATCATAAGGTTTTTATCCTTATTCTATAATATGGTATATGTTTATTGATTTGTGTATGTTGAACCATCCTTGCATATCTGTGATAAATCTCTATGATCCTTCTGATGTGCTGTAGAATGTTTGGTTAGCATTTTATTGAGAATTTTTTGGCCTGTAGTTTCCTTTTCTTGTAGTGGAAAAAAAGTTACCTTTTCCTCTCAGGAAAAGCAGAGCTGGCCTAAGTGCTGTGGACAAGCAAATAGGGGCAATAAATACCTCATTTTCTCTCTCCTCTTGCCCAATTAGCTCTGTTACTATTCCCTCATCTTGACCAGTTCCAACCACATGCTAAAAGACAAAGGAAGATGGAGATTGGAGAGGAGAGAGATAGTATACAAAGGAGACTAACTAGTAATTTTATATGCGAGGTAGATACGACCAGGTTCATGGGTATAAATGGATATTATTTTAAATATTTTTTATTTTCAAAATTCTGAAGCCTATATCTGGAAAAAACAAAATTCAAACTTTTCAAATATAAGAAACAAACTTAGTATACTAGACTGTGTGCTGAAGACCACGGTTTCTGGCTTTTCTGCTCTTCTTCTCTCTTATCTATAGATAAAAGCATATTAAGGAAAAAATGGTATCTACTAATATTTAATTATTTATGAAAGTATGTAAGGAATGTGTTTAGTATTTTTGTGATCTTTTTGTCTAAATAAAGTGCACTTTAGAAACGCCTCTCAAGGCCGGGCACGGTGGCTCGTGCCTGTAAGCTTCAGCCTATGAAGCGGCCGGGGCTTAGGGATCGCAGTTCGAGTCCCGCCTGGGACCCGTAGCGAGACCTAGTTCCAAAAAAATAGCTGGGCGTGGTGGCGTGCACCTGTCATCCCAGCTACCTGGGATGCTGAGGCTGGGGATTGCTTGAGTCTGTGGTACCCCGGGCAACAAGAGCCTGTGGTTCCACAGGCAAAAATAGCAAGACCTAGTCTTAAAAAAAAACAAAAAAAACCCTTTCTGATTATTTCTATGTGCCCAATACATTTTCTAACTAAACTGACCTGTCAGTGTGGCCAGACCCTTGGTAAGCAAGTCCAACTGACAATGTGGTAATGACAGCATAGACAATCATCTATCTTCTGCTGTCATGACTGCATCAACTGCATGCATCTTGAGTAGTTTTTTCCTCAATGTCGTAATGATTTCAGTTGACCATTCAGTTCAGATTACACATAGAAATGACCTATGAGTGATGACAGTTCACTATCCCATTCTAAACTCAAGAGCCAAACTTCTGTAGCCCATGCAAGTCTCTTCTAGCTCAGATGTTCCTCAGTGTGTAGTAAGAGTAAATGAACTATTCTTTTTTTTTTTTTTTTGGATTTTGTACTATCCATGATTGCATAATTGTTGATCTCCATAGGATTACCCCACCCCACCATGCTCCCTCTGGTCTCATTTCCTCCTTTCTTTTTGTTGTTTGTCCATGTTTAGCCCTGTAGTCTTTTTGGTCTTCTTTTTTCCTTTTTTTCTCAATATCTTCATTGACCATTCCAAGTGCCTTTGGCTTGCACCCCTGTTTCTTGTTTCCTTGTGGCTGCTCTTTCTATTGCTTTCTGCCCCCTTTTACTG
>PVHY01024470.1:0-19606 GCA_004024945.1 Uropsilus gracilis
GCAGGCTCTCGTTGCCCGGGGTACCACAGACTCAAGCAATCCCCAGCCTCAGCTTCCCAGGTAGCTGGGATGACAGGCGTGCACCACCACGCCCAGCTATTTTTTTTGGAACTAGGTCTCGCTACGGGCCCCAGGCGGGACTCGAATCGTGATCCCTAAGCCCCGGCCGCTTCAGAGGCTGAAGCTTACAAGCACGAGCCACCGTGCCCGGCCTCAAGTAAAGTTTTTAACCTACTCATAGTACCACCTTGTTTAACATTAGCAGAAGGGCTGCCTATTTCTGGATCTGAAAATGAGTTTTACTAACTTTCTTAGAATTTACAGGATATATTTGAAAGGTAGCTAGCTCTGTGGTTTCACAAACTTAATGCAATCTGTATACAATCATTTTAAGGGCAAAGAATTAAGTATAAATATAAGGATGTGGCAATTGTGAAAAGGCTGGTTCTGAAAATCTATGAGCCAACATTATTTGGGTAGGTATAGGTAGTTTAAATAAATCTTGAAAAAGATTAATGATATTTTCTTTAGATAGAGGATCTCCTTTTTATTATCAGCCTCTTCTATTGTTTTCCCCTTTATATTTGTTTTCCTTCAGGCCTATGTCTAACACTACATTGACCCATCAAAATGGTTTTGAAACCCTGCTGCTATAAATTTTGATTTACAATGATTCAATAGTAGTGAAATAACCATCAAGGCACTAAAACAGATTTACATGAAGTAGACCTACAATGACCAAATTCCATGTATCCTAACCCTAAAGTGTGATATCTGAAATGCCCTGGAAAATATATATATATAGCATGAAATCACTAAAACAGGAAACAAGGGTGCATATAAAGGTGAATATATACATTATACACAAATACATACAAATAAATAGTACAAGGAATATCTTAAGAGGGAACCTCATTTTGTGATAGTAGTATGTGATGCAGAAATAGCTATCAAAATGGGTGGAGCTTTTTTTTTTCAAAAGCCATTTATTTTGTGCTATTATATATCTTAAAAATCCTTTCTGTTTCACATTAAATCGTGAGGTTACATTTAGCTGATAAAGACATTTGGAGCAATAACTGGCATTAGAATTTATTAATAGTAATCTTCAAAAATGTTGAAAATGATTTAAATGCTGTACAATCTTAAGTGTCTAATGAACAGAGCAAAAATACAAAAGAGTAGTGGAAGTTAATATGAAATGTCAGGCAACAGAAATGCTGATGGCATATCAATAGTGTGAAAGCCTTCATAACAGCAGCAATGATTACTATGGGAAGAGCAGCTGTTGCTAACCCAAATAACAGCCTGAAGCAGCTACTGGCTTTCCAACTTACCATCTTCCTTTTTCTCTCCGCAATCTGCTCCTCTGATTCCATTTCTACTTCATTGCTAATAGGAGTTTTTTCTTCTATATCATCAATAAAATCTGGTTCCTGAGAAATGGAAATAACTGCTTTATATAAACGACTACTCTACAAACTAGAACACTGAACTATTTTATCTTTAAATCACAGGTAATTCAACAAATTGGAAATTACAAGCTTAAATCCATTTAAAAAGCTTCCTAACTCAAGAATTTTTTTCAGTATCATGCAATCAAATTTTGGTTTCTGAAATAATAGTCAATAATGTTCTTATTGCTAGAGCCCACAAAGTCAAATAGCATGGTTTTGTTTACATTCTTGCCTAAAAATAAAACTTAGTACCTACAAATATGAACTGCACAAATACAGGTTTGTTCAAGTTGAAAGTTAAAAATTATTCCTAGAAGATAGGGAACAGGATATGAACAAATCTTTTCTTAAATTTCACGTTTAAATAATCATAAGTTCCATTTATTTGGAAGGTATGTAACAAAATATTATCCCAGTGGGACAGGAGTATAAGCCAAATTCTTTTCACCAAATTATCTTATGTACTCCTAAGAGAATGTCCTCTCAAAAATTTTACCTGTCTTCTTTAATAATTGTTTTCATTATGCCCCAAGTGTTAATGATAATTTTATGGCTTTTGAGATATATAAGAACATTTATGAATATAAGGACTCTGATATCTAAAAGATTTTTTTCTTAAATTACCCAGTCTTAGAAAATTTTGGATAGTCTTGCAAGGATTTGCTGACTGACTTGTTACTTTCTTTTCTTTTCTTTTTTTTTTTTTTTTTGAGACTAGGTCTTGCTATTTTTGCCCATGGAACCGCAGGCTCATGTTGCCGGTGGTACCACGGACTCAAGCAATCCCCAGCCTCAGCTTCACAGGTAGCTAGGATTACAGGTGTGCACCACCACGCACACCTATTTTTTGGGAATAGGTCTCGCTGTGTTGCATCGGGTGGCACTTGATCCGCAATCCCCAGATCCTGCCGCGACTCTATGTCACACAGGCATGCACCACCGTGTCTAGCTGACTTGTTTCTTAATCACTTTTACAATTCTTTTCAGCACTTGTATTTCATAAGTACTTTGTTAATAGCAGAATGGACTTAATTCTAAAAACATTTTACATTAAAAAATGAACTGTAACATTTTGTCAATGAGAATCATTAGGGCATAGTTCAGTACCTGATTATTTGATACTGATAGTCTCAGTGGAGAAAGCTTTCTCTGTTTAGTTTCTGGGCTCTTCATTTTGTTGGTTGTTCCTTCACAGTCTAAAGTTATATTCTGGTTTTGTGTATCTTTTTCTTTTGAAATGTCCTTTTCTTTTTTTCCTTTTTTCCTTCTGGTCTCATAACCACTATTGATGTTTTCAGTGGATTCAGAACTCCGTTTCAGAACAGGGCACTCTGGATTTTCTTTGAGGCATGCGCAGTCCACCTTGTACTTACTGGAAAGATAACCAGTTAAATATTAAAAGAGATAAATTAAAATTTTCTAATGCATTTAAAGCTGCCAATTACAAAATGTATGCTATTATTAATTACAAGCAATCCTTTTTACTAATTTGGATTATAGGTTAAACTACCACGAAAGGCATTTTATTGTCTCATAATAATGTAATAAAGCTGATCATAGATCTTCAATCATAAGGATAACTAGTAGTGCTTTATAGAAAAAAATGTGAATTGAGTCATTAAGTAAAATGACACTTTGTTTACTACATAAGGCAGTCTGTACTTCAGTGGTGCCATAGTATGTATAAAACTAGGTGTAAAGAATATGATAAAATTCTGATCTTATATTTGACCTAAATAAAAATGATCATAAATTTGACTTAAATAATAAACACAAAATCTTAACTAGTTCACATAAGCACTTTATGAAATTGTTTTTTAACAACTAGGTTTCTTTAAATCATTACCTCTGGATAAGAGTTAGGTATCATTTTGCCCCTCTAAAGTCTTCCCTTTTTCAAATGGAAGCTTGAAAAATCACTATGCTATCTTTCTTCGTAATAGTAGTGGCAATTACTACTTGCATTTAATAGATGAGATTAATGATCACAGAGGGTCCTTATCTTGTCCAAAATCAGCGTTAGTAAATGGTAGGGATGACATTCAGATACTGGCCAATATGAGTACAAAGTCCACACTTTACATCTCATCAATATTTCTTAACACTATAATTTTTAGCACCAAGATTTAGTTCATCTTTAAGGATACAGAATGCTTGGTCCAAGTACAAACATAGAAGCCTTCCACTTTTCATGCTTTAAGTAGCTTAACATTTCACAATTAAAACAATTTACATTAACAAGCTGCTAATATTCCTAATTCACTTTCAATATTTTCTTAATTTTAAAAGTACAAGTCAAACTTGAGCCTAGTTTTGTGAGCCGGGGATACGGTACAAATATTTATGCCCTACCTCCCTACCCCCAATAAGGTATGAATGGAAATTATTTCTAAACTCTAAATTGGCTCTGTATTTTAGGGTAATAGCATTACAAATAATGATCTCAACATCTGTTTATTAAGCATTTATTTTGCGTCAGGAACTTTTAAAACATTTCACATGTGTTAATTCACTGAATCTTCAAAACATTCCTGCTCAGTGAGTATTACTCTTTCTGTGTATTACTTCAGGTCACATGGCAAAAAGGTGGAGAAATTGGTCCAAGGTTATATAGCTAAGTTACCGAACTAGAATTTGAAAGCAGACATTATATATAAAAGGCATACTCAAGAAAGAGCATTCATGTAAAAGCTTTTCTAAGCCAAAATGGCATTTAGCAAAGATGCAATAGCAACAGTTGAAAAAATTTGAGTGTTTCCAGGTTCCCTAAAATAACCTACCAAATCATAACACATAAAAGGCAACTAATAACACTGAACATATAATGAAAGCATGCATATGATAAATGCACCGTCTGTAAAAGTAGCTCACAGGAGGCTGTGTAGTGGTGCTGTTCTTGCTGTTTGTGCAGTGCACTGCCTCTGTAGACTGCAAAACAAATGCAGAATGCTATTTCTGCTTTGTCTTTTGTCTTGAAAGAGAGAATTCCTTTCAGATTTCTTTGTATTAATGAAAACAGGCAACAACAGTTTTTTTTTATAAAAGTGGAGCAATGCAAACTTTCAAAAACAGCCATTGTGCTAAATTTTCCATCTTCTGGGGGAAAAAGGGAGTTAATGAAAGGAAACAGTTATTGTCATTTGAGCGTGCATGTGGAAGCGCAGCACTCTTTCAGCTTAGAAGGGAGAGGGATTTCATTGACAGAAACCCTAAAGGACATTAACTTCTGCACCTAATAAGAAAGCAGACAGAGCTACCGGAGGGAATGGTGGTCAGGGTGCATTCCTAAAGGGATCAAAAACCATACATTGCATGAAATACAAAAATAATAAGAATACACGTTCAGATGTTAAAAATAAAATAATGTTTATTTACTGAAGGGGGAAAAAAAGAGTCTGCAACTAAGGGTATCATACAAAAACTAAAAAAAACTACAGTATAGGAGGAAATGAACCGAAATGATTATAATCCAAAAGACCAGAGAAGAAAGGCTCATCCTCCTATGAAAAAGTCAGAATAAAAATAAACTCAACACAAAATGGACAGATGATTAGTCAGTTCTTTACAGAGGAAATCAAAGGCAAATGAATATATAAAAGGATTCCAGGGCTTATAAAATAAGCAAAATGAATTAGCCTCAGTTTTTAAAGCTGAACAGCAAAGAAGTAGGCTAAAGAAGATAAGCTGTTAAGAATATAAAATGGTTATTGGCCCCTGTTTGGTAAAAACTAAAACTATGCACATTCTACAACCCAGCAATTCCAACTTTAGCCTCTTGCCCATGGAGACATTCAGAAAACTGGAGAAGATTTTTAAAAAATCTAAAGAACCACTAATAGTGCAGGGGATGAATACCATAGCAGTGGAAATAAATTAACACATATCTGAATCGCACAAAAAAATGAGAATGCTAAAGAAAATAGATTATAATTTACATAAAAAATTTAAATGTACAAATGATTACATGTTACTTAAGGACATAGTAAAAATGCTGAAATTAAGGAGAGCGGTTATCTCTGGCAACAGAAGGGAAAGTATTGCAAATTGGCTGTTAAACACGAAGGGGCTTTAATGGATAATACTAATTTTCTTAATTTAGGAAGAAGGCACATTGACTTCTGTATTAATACTAATTTTCTAACATTAAAGGTTTTAACATTTTCTATACTCAGAATTAAATTTCTTACTGTTTTAGAATACTATTTCTCAGAGTTTCTGTTTAGATCTCTTCCAACCATTCATATTGTATAGAAGATCTGGCACAATTTCATTTAAGGGGCAAAATAATAATTAAGGAAAGCTGGAAAAGAACAAAGCAACAATGCTTAACAGAACCTGATATAAAAAATGCTTATTTTCAAGTATTTTTAGTTGCCTTGTGATAAATAGAAAGGTTACAAAGGAATGACATTGCCTAAATATGAGATTATTAAGAAACTATTTTGAAAAACAATAGATATATTTACAGACTAGAACTTACCAATTTCCGTAGTCAAAGTCAAAGGCAATAGTAATTTCAGTTCCTTTTGGAATATTTTGTATAGAATAAATGTAAAGGTGTATGGTTCCATCTTCAATTTCATGCCTCACCTGTTGAAAAAACAATTTTATATTTCTGTAAATTATAACATCTTATCCTGCAATTTTGATAACTATTCTTTTCAAAATAATTCATAAAACAACATGTAAAATATGCCATTAATTCTAAGACTTGTATCTATAAATCAGTGATTCTGATTGAGAAGTAGGTGGACCAATGGAAGCTAGACACAAGCTCCATAGCCAACCGTAAAGCATAAAAAGAAAATACTGTGCATTTCATCAATTCTATGATGCATATATTTTTACCTTACAGCATTTCTGAAACTGGGAGTGTCTGAAGTGATGGTATATATGATTTGATGAAATCCAGTAGTGATGCAGTAGTTTTCTATGACAATGTTTTAGACACTTTACTTGTGTTAACATATTTAGTCATAACACTTTTTACAGATAGAAATGAAGATGAGGTTACAAAGCTATTAAGTCAGGAAACATGAATGTGTAAAATCTGGCTTCAAATGTGAAATCGTAACTACTATTATGTAGCTAATAAAATTTAAATGCTTTTTATGGCATGTAAAAAAACCAGAAATATTTTATATTCCATACACAATAAGAAAATTTTTACTGTAACCTTACGAAATCTTATCTTTCAGCTTAGTTATCTACCTTGATCAATTACTGCATATATTTGACCCATTAAAATCTTCTAGGGTAAGCAAAGTCCAGTATTTCTTCTTACAAGGAACATCAATTTCTTCTATGTGCAAACTATTTTTAAGATCTCCCAGTCATTATCCTCAATTTTCACAATGGAAAGATATTGAGCAGTATGAAAGCATCAACAGAAGAGTTTCAGGCTACCAAAATACTTATATTCAACACACCCACAACCCCTGCCTCACTAAAAGATTTGGTTTTCTTTTCTTTCTTTTTTTTTTTTTTGAGACTAGGTCTCGCTATGTTGTCCTAGGTTGTCTCGAACCCACAGACCCAAGTGATCCCTAGTCTCAGTCTCCTAGGTAGCTGGGTTTATAGGCGTGAGCCACCATGCCTAACCTAAAAGATTTCAATCTGCTTACCTCTGCATTGGGTGTACAAGAACGCCGGATGAACCGAGCCTCATTCCCAAAAGTCCTTGCATCAACACACATTTCTAGCCCATGAAATTTAGAGTAGAATAAAACAAAAGGATAAGGCCTACAGAGAAAAATAATATATTAGTAACAACATTTTGAATCTAAGAAATTTCTTAAAAACTCAATAATCTTCAGGGTATACAACGATGTAGGTAAAAATATATATGTATATATATATATATATATATATAAAATCCATAAAAAAAAACCCTCACAGTAAGTAGTCAAGCAAAGATTTGAATACAGGCAACCTGATCACAGAACCCATTGCTAATAACTAGGTAGAAGCATGCCAACTAGATTTTTTTACCTGCTCCTATAAAAGGCAAATAATTGAAGGTATAAATTCAAATTTATATATAAAGATAAAAAGAGTAACTGCTGCCTTTACAGAAGGGTTCATAATTTGATGCCTTTGAATTTCCTATCACTTAGTGCATTTTGCTTTATAGCACTCTGTGATTTATAGCACTGTTTCAGAATCTGCTATGTAAAAGAGAAGGATTCTCATCTAAATTAAAAGCTCAAGTTATAAATAGCAAGGAATATTTCCTTTAATCATAGGATGTAGATGGAGAATGTTAATTCCCTATAGATATAAATATACTTCTACCTCTCAGGGAAGTAAAGGCTCACAGGACCACATTGATTCTCTGGCCTCCCATATCACAAGTCACAGAAGAGGCCTCCAAAACTATTCTAGCACCAACTAAGTGGAAGATGAAAGTGGTGGCAATAAAAGAAGTTCGCCTATGGTCTTTCAACGATGTTTAAGAAAGGTGCTATATGGAAAGTTCCTTATAATCTCAAGTCACTCTGAGTTTTTAATGTCAACTATATTGCTGCAGATTATCTTGGAAATAGACTGTTTTAGGATTGTAAGAGAAATGGCTAAGAGATTGAGCAATGAATACTTTTTTTTATTTAGTTGTATTTTATTTTTTATGCAGTTATACTTTATTTAATTTTTGAGACTAGGTTTTGCTACTTATACTTTTTTACATAGTTGTATTTTATTTTTTATGCATTTATATTTTATTCATTCATTCATTCACTCACTCATTCATTCAATTTTTGAGACTAGGTCTCGCTATTTTGCCTGGGGAATCGCAGGCTCACGTTGCCTGGGGTACCACAGACTCAAGCAGCAATCCCCAGCCTCAGTTTCACAAGTAGCTGGGATTACAGGTGCACACCATCATGGCCAGCTATTTTTTGGGACTAGGTCTCACTATGTTGCCCTGGGTGGGTCTCGAACCCGCGGACTCAAGCGATTCCTAGTCTTGGCCTCACTTCATAGGCTGCAATTAAAGGCACGTGCCACTGTGCCCAGCATTTATAGTTATATTTTAAGTTACCATTAATTATAGTTGAACACGTAATTTTATATATTAAAATTGTAACTTAGAATATCAAAATATAAACGCAGCATTTTGGTGAAAGATTAAAAAATTCAATATTTATAAAAAATTCAGGTGGGGAAAAGTAAATATACCTCTTAAAGAAATATCCATTTGCTTCAAACTGTTCTCTTAGCATAAATTTCCCTCTGTATTCAATGATAAGTGCATCAGGAGGCAAATCTTGAGCAGATTTCAGAATTTTCTTATTTTTTTGTATATGGCTCTAAAATTAAAAAAACGAGGACATTTAGTTAAACCTGGTTGCATCCATGCTGTCTACTTAACATTTATACTAGAAAAAGGCTTTCATTTTCTAATTTTGGGGGAATGATATATTTACCTCTACAGGAGGCTTGAAGAGCAAATTGTTGGCATTCAAATCTGATTTATTTATCTCTTTTTTGTCATTTCCATTGCCTAATCTTAGAGCTATTCTTTGGGCCTCCCTCTGAATACCCTCACTATACTGGTTATTATTTGCCTCTTCATAGCGATCCATCCAAGCTTTGATTTTTGTCTCCCATCCAAAATTTGAGCCATCAGATGAAGGATCAATCTCTGGAGCTGAACCCTAAAATCACAGCAAAACAAGTATTAATATCTGGACCTAAAAGTATTATACACATACAAAATAAATAGTAATCTATATAGGAACATTAATATAAACTACAAGTAATGTTAGGATTTCTAAGTAGAGCCTAGTGAAAATACGACCACAAGTGAGCAACCTACTACATTTTTATACTGCATGCTAGGTAAACATAAATTGGAAAACTAAGGAAGGTGAAGTAAGTTTGAACAGCAATAATTCAATATTCATTGTCACTACTGTAGCCAAATGGCGCCTTATCAATAAAATACAAATACCCAAAACTGTTCATAATTGTTACTTGGCTAACAGTTAAAAAAAAAAAAAAAGCATATGAATTTTCTTATTGCAGACTGCCACTGTATTTCATAGCACTAAAACACAAACTATTATATACTCAGTTCTGTTTAATCAAATAAATTTGAAATTATGTAAACAATGCATACGCATATTAAACGTTCTTAAATATCACTATAATTTTAACATGATTTGTAACAAAAATATGCTTTGGTATCGTAATTTAGTATGATTCCAAGATCTATAATCAGTTGTCCAAATGATAAATTGAACAGAAGAATAATGGCCCAATTTGACATGTGAAATGAAATAATTCATAGCCTAAATTCATGGGTCATAATGATGGCAAGGGCATTCCAGCATAAGTACTTGTCTTCTTCCATACATACCCTTCCCTGTACTAATACTATTCTAGCCTGTAAAATGAGTAATAAATGCCAAATAATAAACTGTTAAAACCTCTCTTAATGTGTTATGAAACAAAAAGGGAACCCTTTTCTCACTGGAATGCAATTTGTAGAAAGGCTCAATCACTACACATTTAAAAAATTTATTAAAACCTGGACTCCATAATTCTTATGCACAAACTTAGAATGAAAATAAGTTAATACAGATAACAAAAATAACTGGTGCATCTTATCTTTAGCATTATTCAAATTTATGATGGATTTAAGACATCACATTTTAATTTAGTTCTAAATGCTGTTTATTGATTTCTTTCAACAATATGAATACCCTGATAAAAGAACAGATTATAATATTTGTAATTACTTATATTAATATGTACAATGTAATAGACCAATAAATTTGAAAATCATGTATAGGTTTCATAAAAGTCCTAATATATCCTGTGAGGTATGTACATGTGTATAGTTAACACCAAATTTTACCATAAATCTGTCTTCAATAAAAGTAATCTTTATTATAAAATGTCATACTTTGTTAAAAGGATACAGTAAATTACTCAATTATTTGATGGGGTAAGTGTATTTTACCAAATGGTATTGAAGTAGTTATAGAAATCTACATTTTAATGAACATTCATAATCAAGAACAGATTTTATACAAGTATATGATATTACATATTACAGATTTCTTCAGCTTTTAAAGTTTCTTTTGTGGTTCCCTACTTCCTTTACTGACCTGGTACATTATTTAGCTCTTGAACCTTATAAATACCTCAAAATTACTTGTTGCAAATGTAATGCTCTTAAAGAGAGAGCTTCAAGTTAAGGAAAAGATATTTTTAAACTTGCTCAAAGCATTATATTTTTTTACTTCAAGTCACTCATCACCTAACAAAAAAGCATTTAGTTGAAGATGTTCCTCATTATTAAGCCTCCTACTGAGGTGATTAGGTAAAGTGGGAAGAAAGAAAAACTGCTTAAGTATCAACAATTACATCTAAAACTCTTCAGGTCTTTTATTTCATATGAGAGAAAATCCTATAAAGCCAAGTTTAACATAGTATTGACAGTCTTGAGAATTATAAACTATGTAATAATCATTGGACAGCTGGTTGTTTTCAGAAATGTGTTTCAGCATTATGCTCTATACAACAGGGATAATAACAATATATTCCCCATATCCTATGTTAATACCTGACAACTTGAGAAGCCCATTATCCTACCTAATCTACCTAATCTAAAAAATATCAGTAACACCATATAGCTAACCTCTGTGATCCAACATAAACATATTTTAGACAAAGGTAGAGCTTGGGAACCTTGCTTCTCTCAGCAGTTTGGCATCTATAAAACTGAGAATGACTTCTACTTCTAATTAATTCATAAGATAACACTAATCTGTGATTTTACAGAATTTTATAATAACTGATTTGACTAGATCATTGGAATCCTAAGTAGGCAAATGAGCAAATTTCAATTGCTCGAATCTGTCTCATATACTAATACAAAATAGTACTGGAGGGAGGAAAAACAATGATAACTGAAATTCATATTACCCAAAATTATATTAGAAATTTCTTATATACTCCCTTTTCTCTTTTAGCTTAATATTTTAATAGTGTTAATACACTCCAAAACTCCTATTAGAGTTCTTTATGATCCCACTCCTGGTAAAGGTAATAAGCAATGAAAATGATACATAATGATGAGAGAACAAAGTAAAAATTATGGACAAGCAACAACTTAAGTAAATATCTAGATAATGCACAATTAATAGTAAGGACTTTAACGTATTTACCTTTACTCTTGATGATTTCCTAGATCCTTCACGAAAAGCCTAAAACAACATGGAATTCTGAGTTAGTTTTTTAAAAACTAGATATACCTCAATTTTTAAAAAATCAGTTGGCTCACTGAAGCTTTTAATGAGGTCTTAAAGAGACCTTTGTCTCTTAAAGAGACAAAGACTTTGATAATAACCAGTATGGTCAGAACTAGGGGGATATTTAAATAGTCATCTGTTGAAATAAAATTTACCGATAAATAAATTTATCAGTAAATAAATCTATAAATAAAATTTATCTATTAAAGACTATTTTAAGAACATATGTATATGGTATGTTTTCTAAGCAATTTCAAGTATTCTGTGTGTTCAGTATAACCACGGAAAAATATGTAATGAAAGTTGGCTGACAGAAATACAATAATTTTTTGTTAATGGCATGGTACAAGTTGTAGGAGCAAAAGAATCAAGTTATTATTTTAATTTCATAAGTCAACTAGCAAGTACTATTTGACCACTTAAGTGGGAAGGGAGTAATAAGCATTATGGTGAAGTTTTATTTAATCAGTATTTAGTGGGAACTCACTAGTCTGCTAGATCCTGAAGTGAGACTCAAGACATAATTTCCATCCTCCTCAACATGCTTACTTGTCCCCCAAATAAACTGTATTTAAAGATACTAATGAACATAATTCAGATCCAAATATATTTAACTGCCAAAGTTCATAATCTATACATTAGAAGATAGTAAGATCAATAAAAAGGGGCAAAGAAAAGCGCCTTCAGGTAAAACACGGAAAAAGAACTAGGTGAACTATACAGAAGACATTCAGATATATGGACAACTGAAAGTAGTATTATATTGGTACTAAAGAGATATAAAGACATGAAATAGAAATAAGGAAATAAGCCACATTCAAGAAAAAACTACTATACCACAATTTTACCTTTACTAAAACTAAAATGACATAAGATTGACTAGAAAGTTAAATCATGGAAGTCTTGTTAAAAAGTCAGATTTTGATTCTGACTTATATACTGCATATTCTTCACTACAATCAAGCAATCCATGAAATACTTATGAGCAGAGAAAAGATGTAAAAACATTATTTACAGGATTATAACCAAAGGCAGAATCATAATGGCATAAAGAGGATAGAGAAATCAAAGATGATGTTACTGCACTGCTATGATGGGATGAGTGCTTAGAATGTGCTGTCGAAGAAAAAGAGGGAAAAAAGTAACACTGAAAACATGTTCCAAGGGAACTATAAGTAGTACTGTGAGAATATATCTAACTGTCAAAGACTACAGATAACCTGAAGACTTTTGAGCCTGGATAATGGCTGTACTGCTGAAACAAAGTATTTAAAGAAAGTAAACGTTAAAAAAAGAAATTATATTTAGAGAGGAAACACTAGAAGAAAGTGACAAACATCTGCTACATAATGCAGTGACAATGGTTTTATGAATTAAAAAATTAAAATAAAGTTTAAATATTTTTCAAGTTAAATTAGAAAATATCACTTTAAATATTCTAACACATGGGTCACAATAATATATCTTTGAATACTTTATCCTGCATTGTTGATAGTATTCATACTTCATGCCAATGTCCTGAATGATGAAATGCCAGCAATACCTTATTATAGGCGTCTATGAATTTTTTTCAATTGTCATCTGTGTTTACCATTTACCCCATTCACATTTTTAACTAGTCATAATAATAGGCTGAATAAGAAACAAAACTGCATACATCATTTTGCTACGTGTTTTAAATTATATATCACCCCTAAGTAATAGTAAAAGCATGGTATGTTAGCTTTTCCTTGAATGTGATTTATTTCTATTTCATGCCTTCACAATTTTAACACCAAGATAATA
The DNA here is from genome assembly GCA_004024945.1 of Uropsilus gracilis. NCBI lineage: Eukaryota > Metazoa > Chordata > Mammalia > Eulipotyphla > Talpidae > Uropsilus > Uropsilus gracilis. The sequence continues at coordinate 13,502 of PVHY01024470.1, forward strand.
CTCCTTTCAGTTGTCCATCTAGCTGAACACGTCTCCATAGTTCACCTAGCTCTTTTTCCATGTTTTACATGATGGTTCTTTGTTTTGCCTTTTTCCTTTTTAAATCTTGCTGTCTTTTAACATATAGATTACATACAAATTTGGCAGTTAAATATATTTGGATATGTAGTACTCTGGGTTTATGTTTGTTCGTTTCTCTAAATACAATTTATATCTTTTATGCCCAGTTCTTGGATTTTTTTTCCTTCTAATAAGTAGTTAAGTATTACTAACTAAACCCAGAGAACTTTTCCTTTTTATATATGCAATATTTAAAATAAATGAGACTCCAAGACACAGAACTTTATTTATTTTAAATACTCAAAAGTCACTATAAACAGAAAAAAATCTGCTTTAAAAAATTTTTTTAATGAAACTGTCTAACCAGAAAACAAAACTCTAAGTATAAAAATATCAAGTAACAGTAAAGAAAAAAATATAACTTGAAAGCAGTAGATGAAAATGGTATCAATATACAAGTTTCTAAATTATAAAAGACACTTAACAATCTCTTATGATCTTGAGATGAGCAAACAACAACAAAAATGAGGTTAGCTGCTATCTTGAAAACTTGAAGAGCCATGATGAAATGTAAAGAAAAATGATTATATTTGAGAAAAGCAAATTTTGTGAAGGAAGTTAGTGCTTTAAGATGGACCTCAAAGAGATTATTCTGAAAGATGAAGGGAACAAGATAAAACAAAGAAAGAAATTCACAGAGAACAGGCAGAATCTGATAATATTAAGTTGCCGCTGGATAACAACAGGTAGGAGAGTAGCAGAATTGAAAAGGACATAAACGTGAAGACTGTTAAGAGTCAAGGTTCAGTTTAATCAGGGATATGAAAAAATACTACATGTTGTCTATTATATAGGAAATATCTGAAGAATTACTCAAGGGAAAAAACTGCTGTATTTTCAATCCCAAGTTTTATATTTAGGAATAATTTCACTCTAATAAGAGTCATTGTGAAAGTTTATTTTTTTAACCTTAAAAACAAAATCCTCAGTAGCAATTATAACAAATTAAAAAAAAAAAGGCCTTACAAATTGTCTTTTGCTATTATATCCCAGGGATAATTTATCACATAGAATTTAAGTTAAAAAACTAAGAAATTCAACAAACATGGAGTCTTACAACACTCATCAAATATGATTCAGAAAAGAACAGCTATAAGCAGTCATTCACAATCACTATATGCTCCTTACCTGTTTATAAGCTATTAAAAATTTGGGATTGTTATTTCTGTTTTCTGAAACAGCAGTCTTTCTATTTATTTTAGCTTTTCTATGACTAATTTCATTAGGGCGATGATTTAAAAGCATTTTGCAAACATTTTTCTCCATTCCACTTCAATCTTTAAAACATGTCAAAAATTTTCAGTGAGTTTGATTATGTTTAAGTCCTGTCAACTTTTCTAGCCTACTATACCTCATCCTATAAAATGCAGCTATACTTCCTATAGTTATCTAAAAAAGGAAAAACTTACTTTTTTACATTTTGAAATGTTTTGTTCTTTCTCCCCACTTTTTTTCCTCCTTTTATCATTAACCTTAGAAACTCTTGAAGCTGTTAAAGTAATTGATGTTGGAGTATGCTGAAATGCAGTATATAATTCCACTGGAACCTCATCACCACTCTCAGTTGCACTGGTATCACCATCTTCAAAGACAAAACAAAAATGTCTGCACACATAATACTTTTAATTTCAAACAATAAAATTAAGCATCCCACACAACAAATTATTTTACATCTTTCTGAAAAATGAATGCATTTCACTTCACATTTTGCTAAAAAAATATTAAATACAAACTACAAGTATCATTTCTCATATATTAAACTAAAAATGATACAAAAATTCTGACAACACACTCAGAGGTTTTTGACTAGGAAACTAGCATTTGTATATATTACCATTGGAAATTCAAAATTCTCCACTAAAGGGAATTCATCCCTTTCTAGCAAAATCATATATGTGTTCAGACCTCCACCTAGCATTCCCGTTTCTAGACATCTCTCCAAATAAAATGGCAAAAGTACAAAAAAAAACTTATCTAAGAGAATTTTTTGAATGTCTATTTGTAATAACAAGAACAAAGCAAAAAATATTGGAAACAACCTATATATCAAAACAAGAATCATTCAATAATGATTATTCAAAACCAGTTGCAGTGGTATCAACACTTTTAAAGCCAAAATGAAATGTTGTTCTTATAAATTCTGACCCTAAAGTTGGAAGAAATACTGTTCTACATAATAAACTAATAGACCACCATCTTTCAGAAGAGCATTATGTTAAGCTAAAACTAATATATATTTATATTAAGGAAAAAACAATAGGTTATATGTAGGAAAATACAGATGATGTGAAACTTTTTATTTTCCTTTCCTCTAGTTTCATATTTCCTTAAACAAGTATATTCTACATTAGAGGATATTTAAAATCCATAACAAGATTGCAAATTATATATACAATAACTTTCATCAGTAAGGTATTTTCAACTGATTATATATTATAATATTAAGACCACTTAGTTTCTCAATCACACTAATCTTAATTTAATAGAGAACTTTTTCACTCACCTGACATATTTTCCCTTTTCCGGCGTTGTAGTAGCACTGCCCTCTCTTTATCCAAACTCCTACATCAAAATATTAACAGAATTACTTATCAAATTTTCATAAACTTAAAGTTCTGCTTAAATCTAATAAATTTTACAATTTCCTTAATATTCTTATATTGAAACTTCAGTATATCTCGTTTTTTTCATCTAGCAAAAACAGAGGTAAATGCCAGTTAAGTGATGCTACTGTTCTCCATTAAAAAAATAATTTACTTAGAAAACTGGTACCTTTTGTACAATAGAATATTATAACAAATAGTCTGGAAGAAATGCTAACAGCATAAATACATAACAAATTTCTTAAAATAAATATGATACTGAATAAGAATCTATATATGCATTATTACCATCTGCCTAAAATTATTTCCACTTTTGAGATAATAAGCACTAGACATTTAACAACTAAGTAAAATATTTCATTAACTACCCTCAACTTCCATTTATGAACTTCATAGTAATTATTTGAGTTCCTCCCTCCTCAATATTTTCAGTCTAAACTTACTAGAGATCAAGTAACATTAGATATTATTTTCATATGGGAATAAAAGGACTCCATATCAAAATGCCTAAAAACAGTAATACACTTGTCTTAATGTCTACTAGGTTATGTAATTATCCAGCATCAATGACAAGTACCCTGGTTATCACAGAATGATAAATAGATCAACTTACTGCCCTCTACTGGTGAACTTTTAACTACCATGAATCCATCAAAATTTTTCTGACAAAAGGCTAGTAATAATTGCAATACGAAGCAAAATTAAATAGAAAATCTTCATAATAAAGAAATGCAAAGCATAACTATACTGAGACTGCCAATTCATACCTAGTTAAACCAGCAAAAATCCGAGTTTGTCTGTGAGTGTTGAGGAAATAGGCAGACTTATCCATTACTAGCAGATATTAAATTATGCTGCTTTACTAGACAGGAACTTGGTATTATCTAGCTATATACTTTTTTTTTTTTCTTTTTTTTTTTTTTGGAGACTAGGTCTTGCTTTTTTTGCCTGTGGAACCGCAGGCTCTCGTTGCCCGGGGTACCAGAGACTCAAGCAATCCCCAGCCTCAGCTTCCCAGGTAGCTGGGATGACAGGCACGCGCCACCATGCCCAGCTATTTTTTTGGGACTAGGTCTCGCTACGGGCCCCAGGCGGGACTCGAACCACGATCCCTAGCCCCGGCCGCTTCATAGGCTGAAGCTTACAAGCACGAGCCACCATGCCTGGCCTTAGCTATATACTTTTATCCTGTTTATTAATTAAGGAGAGAAATATATAGTAACATGTTTCTAATAAGAAAACAAATGGAATAATCAATTTTTAAAAAATTATTACTACTGGGGTAGAAGGAAGCAGAGATGGGGGTTAGACTTCTTTCAATATATCATGCCTTAGATAGTTGATTTTAACATAGCAGCACTACTATTATATAACTATACACGTACAAAATTACAAAAAGTATAAAAGGCAATCCTAAAAATAAAAAGTCAGATTACTTGTACATTTCCAGTAAGAATATTAAGTGATACAATTACCATTTAGTTGAACAACTGAAAAACAGCTGAACAACTTCTTATAAAACTAAATACGCAACTACCCTCTATCTAAGCAACTGCATTATTGGACATTCACAGAGGAATGGTTCACATGAGAGCCTATACACAAATGCTCACAGCAACTTTATTTTTAATAGCCAAAAGCAGAAATGACCCAAATGTCCTTTGGCAAGTGAATGGTTAAATAAACTGTTGTACAAACACAACACAGTAGTATGACTGTGTATTACTGAATACAACTCAGTAGAAATAATCGAAAGACTTACAAATGCTATAAATCTGCTGGCTCTCCAGAGAATTATGCTGTGGAAAAAGCCAATTCCCAAATGTTACATCCTGGATCACATACCATATGATCCCACTTATAAAACATTCTTGAAATGACAAATGGAGTATAGCTTACTGGCTGCCAAAAACGTAGGATGGGAGAGTGAGGAAGAGAATTGTGGGTCTAGCTATGAAAAGGGACCTGAAGGACCCTTAAGATGAAAGTTTTCTGTATCTTGACTATATCAATGTAAGTATCTTGATGATATTATATTAGTAATGTTGTAAGATGCTACCACTAAATTGAGTAAAAGAGACACAGGATCTCTATACTATTTAATTATTACATGTGAACCTTACAGTTAAAATTTTAAAAATTAAAAATTAAATAATTGGTCACACATGGTGGTGCATGTCTGCAAGCGGCGGCCTAGGAAGTCGCGGCTGGGGCCTGGGATCGCAGTTCGAGTCCCACTGGGGCCATGTAGCAAGACCTAGTTCAAAAAAAATATAGCTGGGTGTGGTGGCGCATCCCTGTAATCCCAGTACCTGGGAAGCTGAGGCTAGGGACCGCTTGAGTCTGTGGTACACTGGGCAATGTGAGCCTGCAGTTCCACATGTAAAAAAATGAGACCAAGTCTCAAAAAAAAAGAAATACTCCTAATCACTATAGGTATACATCCAATTGATGCTATAACAATATAGTGAAATTCATTTTAGGGAATTTAAATAACAAATTATTTACATGTAATTATAATGGTAATGCTAGTGTTACTCTGTTCACTGTTACTCAGAAACTGCTATATTTTTCCGTGGGATTAAGCAAATAGTGTGATATTTTATTATCTGTGTTGTGAAAATTAGGCCAAAAGGGGCTATATAGTGGCATACAGACAAGGATAAAGGAAAATCTTGTATTCCTAAATTTAAATTGCAGTTATTTGTATAAACCCATGATCTTATCTTAAAGAGACAGACAAGATATACTTGCCAGCTGTTACTAAATACAAATAAGAATGCTGACCAATCCAGTAGGAAAGAACATAATTAGCAGAATTCTGGTGCCCAAAAACCAATCGTGAATGTAAGGTACAGATGTGTAAGATCAGCTCAAAACATCCTATCATACCAGAGGGCACAAAAATGATCATATCAAGGTACTATCAAAAGGATAAAAGTCAATTTGAAGAGGTTCCCGCTGACAAAACACAGGACAAATATGAACACGAATAAAGACAATAGCTGCAATAGACTAGTATCCATATGTTAAAAACCTCTGAGGTCATAATGCTTTTATTGTTTTCATTATGAAAACTGGCAAATGAAAGCTCAAAAAGCACTTATCCTGTGTATTACAATATACTTTGAGAGAACTTAACAGTTAATATGTAAGTTTGTATTATAACTAATGATAAAAAAATGAACATGTCACTAATTAGCAACTCTAATAAATTAATGAACATAAAGTATGACTATCAGAGACAACCAGGTATTATGTATCATCTATGAAATCCCATAGATTATCAATGAAAGACTATTGGGAAAAAAACTTGAACCTAAATTTGATCATACCCCTATTTACAGGGAAATGGAAGGCAGAGAAACTTGTTAATCTTTTT
>PVHY01024471.1:0-19610 GCA_004024945.1 Uropsilus gracilis
TGTGCCACCACACCCAGCTATATTTTTTTGGAACTAGGTCTCGCTACAGGCCCCAGGCGAGACTCGAACCGCAATCCCTAGCCCCAGCTGCTTCATAGGCTGAAGCTTACAGGCATGAGTCACTGTGCCCAACTTCCTGTATCTTTTCAAGAGTTTTAAAGAACTGTGTGCCCTCATATACTTTAAGTTGATATTCAAAAACTTTTCATCATAAACTTAGAGTTGTAAAATACAATTATTGGTCTTTGGTATTCATTTTAAAATAAAACCAAAGAAATATAAATATCACAGTAATTTCTATTATCATCATCAATTTAGTTAATTCATGACTCAGTTCTCTAGAGATTTTACATTCTTTTTCCTTTGAAATCTTATTTCAATTGCAATTCCATGTGATATTGTCTTAATATAATACAGTGATTCGAAAGAGAAAAAAATGAATAGGCCCAAAATGGAGTCATTCATAATAAACTCCGTCACAACTTAATACCTAACCTAACTGCAGTTTCAACATCTCCCCAAAATAGAAATTGAAACTAATCAATCAGGGCTTTACCTGGCAGCACTAATCTATATGAGACCCTCCCCCATCTTGCCCTAATGGAAGATGGCTTTGCCTGAAACAATCTTTCCTTTCTTTTATATTAACCCTGCCCTATCCTCCAGCTAAAAAACCTTTCATTTTGTACAATTTTGTGGTAGCACATTTCTTCTCCCAAGATGGAATGCTGCCTGACTCATGAATCATTTGATGAAGCAAATTTTACCTCTAAAATTGACTTGGTTGGATTTTTGTTACTTGTCAGAAGCATTTTACATACTTTTCTGCAACAAAAATACATAAATGGACAGATCATCCAGACAGAATATCAATAAGTGAACAAAGGTCTGGAGTGACCAGATGGATGTAATGGATGTATACAGAGCATACCATACCCAAATAGCACAACACATTCTTCTCAAGTGCCAGAGAACATTTTCAAGGATCAACCATATGTTGGGCCATAAAACAAGTCTCAATAAATTTATGAAGAGTTAAATCATATTAAGGATCTTTTCAAGGCCGGGCACGGTGGCTCATGCCTGTAAGCTTCAGCCTATGAAGTGGCCGGGGCTAGGGATCGCGGTTCGAGTCCTGCCTGGGGCTTGTAGCGAAACCTAGTTCCAAAAATTTAGCTGGGCATGGTGGCATGCGCCTGTAATCCTAGCTACCTGGGAAGCTGAGGCTGGGGATTGCTTGAGTCTGTGGTATCCCGGGCAATGAGAGCCTGCGGTTGCACGGGCAAAATAGCGAGACCTAGTCTCAAAAAAAAAAAAAAAAGGATCTTTTCAGATAATTGTTTAAAACTAGTGATCAACCATAAGAAGAAAGATTAAAAAACAAACACCCAAATATGTGGAGACTAAATAACAATAACATGCTATTGAACAACTCTTGGGCCAATGAAGAAATCAAAGGAGAAATTAAAACAAACAAACAGAAATACCTGAAGACAAATGAAAGCAAAAGCATGAACTAGTAGATCCTGTGAGATATAGAACAAGCAGTACTAAGAGGGAAATTTATACCAAAATAGATCTGGTATAGATATACCAATATATAACTCAAGAAACAAGAATAATCACAAATGATCAAACCTTATACTGAAAGGGACCAGAAAAAGAATAAAAAACAAAGGCCAAAATCAGTAGAGGCGGGGCATCGTGTCACATGCGGGTAAGCTTCAGCCTATGAAGCAGCTGGGGCTAGGGATTGCAGTTCGAGTCTCACCTGGGGCCCATAGCGAGACCTAGTTCCAAAAAACTAGCTGGGCGTGGTGGTGCACGCTTGTAATCCCAGCTACCTGGGAAGCTGAGGCTGGGGATTGCTTGAGTCTGTGGTACCCCGGGCAACAAGAGCAGTTGCACCGGCAAAATAACGAGACCTAGTCTCAAAAAAAAAAAAAAAAAAAAGAATTACTCTAAATGCCTTTGGGTGCGTAACTGTCTTGATGGTAACTGTTTGCACCAGTCTCTGATTCTAAAGACATTGGGGTTGAAGGAGCAGAACTCTGAAGCCTTGGGCACAGTTATTGAGGACAGCTGGGGCTGTTGAAGTTGAGTCTCCATCTCCCACTCTGGGTTGAAAGAAAAGGCCAATTTTGACTCTCCGGCCAGTTGAGATGAAAGAAACAGTAGAGAGAGAGCCAGCCTATTATCTGAACCAGCCCCCTCGGAACAATGCTCAGTTGATACATTCTCTGCTCCTTTCCAAGGGGAGGGAACAGCTCTTCTCCGCTGTTCTATGCTGTTCATAGGCTGATCCATGAATCTTCTGGTCTGGGCCAAGAGGGATCTGAACTGGCTGTCCTGGGGGAGGGCATCTTAGCAGGATGTTATCCGCAATCCCTGACCCAGATCCATATACTCATTCACTGCAGTCGTTGTCCAAGGGCGCTACTCAAAGGTGATCCATGGCTGGCAGCATTAGACTATCTGGGGATTGTTGACAATGTACATACTTGGGCCCCAGTCCAGGCTCCAAAGTCAGAATTCTTGGGTGAGGCCCAGGAAGTGGTATTTTAACAAGTTCTCCAGGTGATTATGAGTGTGTGTATGAGAGTGTGTGTCCTTGTATGTGAGTGTACGTGTGTATGAGTGAGCGTATGTGTGTAAGAGTGTATGTGACTGTACTTGCGTATGAGTGTGTGTATGTAAGAGTGTATGTGAGTGTACATGTGTATGTGTGTAAGAGTGTGAGTGTACATGTGTATGAGTGTATGTGTGTAAGAGTATATGTGTATGTGAGTGTGACTGTCTGTGTGTGAGAGAATGTATATGCATTCAAAATAGTACTACAGTACTATGTTGACAACACTATGACAGTGCTGAATTAGATGCATACAAACTCTGTCTCTCCCTCTCTTCCTCTCTCCCTCTCTCTCTCTCTCTCTCTCTCTCACATGCACACACACACACACACACACACACAGAGCTGCCTACAACTCCTGCAGCTGCTAATGCCACTTGGTTGCATTCCAGGGGTTTCCCTCAGCAGGGTTCTGGGATTTGTTTTTCTCCACTGTGGACCTTGTTCATTTCCTGCAACTTCCAAGAGGTTAGGAGAGAAAAAAGGAGTGAGAATGCAGCAGAAGGGAGGGGGAAGGGGTTAGCTAAGGCGATGGCGCTTGCAAGAATGAAAAGGAAAGTGCTTAGTGACAATGTTCCTTTGTGAAGCGTGAGCTTTATGTTGATGGAGCTGCAAGTCATTAGCAATCTAGGCTGCAGGCGGAGTTGCCCAGGTCATCCTCCGAGGCCAGATCGCCCTCTGCTGCTGGCTGATAAATAACTCTGTGGGATTCTGGAAGGGCCAAGGAAAAGAGGAAGGAGTCTCTGGGGCAGGGGCGGGAGAGAGGACGTGACAAAGGCCAAGAGTTCAGAGTCACTGTTTAGCACAGTAGAGGAATCTTGCAGAAGATCCTGTTTGCAGAGAAGCAAGAAGCAGCCAATTCAGTGGGTGTTTCCAGGACCCATCCTACAAAAAGTGGGCTTCTGCCAAGATCTGAACTGGCTCCCAGGAATCTGTGGATGAGGAAAAATAATTTTCCCTCTAACCTTCTAGGTTCTTGGCTGAGAAGCTGCCTGTAATACAAGGTATTAACAGAAGGAAAAATAAACAAGTTTAAAGGAGGTATAAATCCTGTATACCTGGGGAAGACCCAGGAGAGCTGAGTAACTCCCTGATAGGGCCATCACCTTAAATACTTCAGCTGGGAGGTTTGGGGGTGGGTGGGAGAACTGCAATAGTACAAAGGCACATTGTTAATGCAGATTGGAGTTGTGGCCTTCTCAGCTGATAGGGTTTCTGGAGATTTTGTGACCTCCCATCCTGAGGATAATAAATCTCCCTTCTAAATGTAAATGTGAAGAGCCACTTCTAGGTTTCCAGAGCTATATATATATACACATATATATATATACACATATATATACACACACATATATGTATATATGTGTATATATATATATATGTTGCTTCTAAATAAATAATCCTTACACCAAAAAGGCCTATTTTGGGGTGGTATATTCTGCTCCCCTTCTCTTCCAAGATCTGGCTTGATTCTACTCTTCCCCCTTTTTTGACTTACTCTTAACTCGCCTTGCAAAGGAAGGAATGTTTAATCTAGGAAGAGGGGTTGGGGAAACAAGACCTTTCTTGGTGTGGAGGCATCGCAACTAGTCAAGGCTCAGCTTCCTTTTCATTTCATTTTCTCTGACCCTTTCTTTCTTTCTTTTTTTTTGAGACTAGGTCTCGCTATTTTTGTCTGTGAACCGCAGGCTCACGGTGCCCTGGGGTACCGCCGACTCAAGCAATCCCCAGCCTCAGCTTCCCAGGTAGCTGGGATTACAGGCGGGCGCCACCACGCCCAGCTGTATGACCCTTTCTTTTGTCTCCTTGAGAGCGCGGTGTCCTTTCGGCTTTCTTCTCCTGCCAGGGAACTCTTACCCCCCAGATGTGGAGTCAGCCCTTCTTTTCAGCTTTATTGCCCCACTTTATTGCTGTTGGGAATCGTGGTTCATGCGGGTCACTGGTGAAGAGAGCAAAGATTTGTTCCCAGCATAAAAGCTCAGGCACAGCAGCTGCTTCTGCCAACCACAGGGCAGTGACCCATTTCCTCCGCTTCTCGCTTCTCGCACTTGGCCCTCCCTTCTGCCTGGAACCGGCCACAAGTCGCCCGGTAACCTCCCACCGACCTGATCCAGGAACTTCAGCACTAAGGGCCTTCTGCGGGGGTGGGGGAGGTGCCTCCAGGGTGAGGTCTGGAATAATGGCTTCAGTTGTCCCTGAAAGGGCTGAGATGGCGTAGGAAAAGGAGGAGGAGGAGGTGGGAGGTTGAGGAGATGAAGAGTGCGGGTGGAAATGGGGGTGTAGGTGGGGAGGAGAGGAAAGCAGAAATCAAAAGTTTCAGAGTGTTCCAAAGGCATGAAGCATGCCGGCCAGTCTCCAAAGCATCCTCAGTTCCAAAGTAAATCTGTCCATGTGAAGCCCCGCCTCTCAACCAAAACAGGTATCCTTAGATAAAAATTTAGTTGTTTGGGGGGGCATGGTGGCGATGCCTGTAAGCGGCAGCCTAGGAAGCCGCGGCTGGGGATCAAAGTGAGACCTAGTCCCCAAAAAATAGCTGGGTGTGGTGGCGCGCGTCTGTAATCCCAGTTACAGGCAAAAAAGCGAGGCCTAGTCTCAAAAAAAAAAAAAATTAATTGCTTGGTTTAGGAACGAAATGTCTAGATAACCGATTTGATTAATCTTATCTACATGACCCCATAGATGTGCTGGTTGTCTGTGTTCATATCAAAGCATCTCATACACTGCTGTAGTCATGGTATTTTTTAAATTTTTATTTTATTTTCCATTAATCATTTTGCTTATATATTCATGCATATAAATGTATATATTATATATGTATATATTATATCATTGCATTTCCCAGGGTTTCCCCTCCACTCCATCCCCCAAGAGCCCTCCTCTCAATCTTACTGTACTCCTCCCTTCCTCCTTCCCCACACCCAGTCCCTACCAGCCTGTCCCAGCTTGCTGTCAGCTTTTTTTTTTTTTCCAGGCCTTTTGTTTGTTATTTTTATATCCCTGTCTATAGGTAAGACCATATGGTTTCTGACTTTTTCTTTTTGACTTATTTCTGCTAATGATTCCATCTAGGGCCATCCATGTCATCACAAATGCATCCTATTTTTTGGTTTTGATTGCAAAATAATACTCCATTGTGTAAATATACCACATCTTTTTCAACCATTCATCAGTTTTTAGGCATTTGGGTTGTTTCCATAAATAGGAAACAACTCATGGTGCTCATGGTACTTTTTGGCTGTTTTGCCTCTAGAAGTAACCTCCTCTCTCTTCATTGGAGCAAAAGTGGCACATCTAGGTTGGACATGGTGGTGCATACCTGTAAGGGGCAGCCTAGGAAGCCACAGCTGAGGCCAGGGATCACGGTTCGAGTCCGCCAGGGACATGTAGTGAGACCAAGTCCCAAAAAAATAGCTGAGTGTGGTGGCACGCACCTATAATCCCACCTACCTGGAAAGCTGAGGCTGGAGATTGCTTGAGTTCGTGGTACCCCGGGCAACGTGAACCTGTGGTTCCACAGGCAAAAATAGCAAGAACTGGACTAAAAAAAAAAAAAAATGGCATGTCTAGCAGTTTTGTGCCTGGAGTAGACCAGAATTCCAAGAAGGAGCATTATCATGGATGCCTGGGATGGTGAAAAGGATCTGTTCTCTGTGAATACAAGCAGATGGGGCTAAGCAGAGGAATGATTAATACAGGGTGTGATTGTAACTATATGAGGTGATGCTATTAACTAGAATTATTGTGGTGATCATTTCACAGTCTACAAATATCGATTCATTATATTGAATACCTGGGATTACTCTAATTGCATGTGGTAATTACATCTCAAGTTGAAAATAGAGTGTGTGAATAACTACATAATTTGAGGGTCCAGTGCAAAATGTAAATACAGGATCACTTCAAAAATCCTTCAGAGATTCAAGATGGCAACAGCAAAGATTATGTGTGGAGCCTTGTAGGCCTGGGGGCCTGTGTGATCAGACGAGATCAGGCGTGTTCAGGGTAGTATGGCCGTAGACAGGGGCATGTGTGATCACACTGGTTAAAGGCCATGGCGGCTGTGGGGGCAGGGGGTAGGGTGAACCCCGGAGATCACAAAGATGTGAAATTTAGGCCGGGCACGATGGCTCGTGCCTGTAAGCTTCAGCCTATGAAGTGGCTGGGGCTAGGGATTATGGTTCGAGTCCTGCCTGGGGCCCGTAGCCAGACCTAGTTCCAAAAAAGTACAGCTGGGTGTGGTGGTATGTCTGTAATCCCAGCTACCTGGGAAGCTGAGGCTGGGAATTGCTTGAGTCTGTGGTACCATGGGCAATGTGAACCTGCGGTTTCAAGGGCAAAAATAGTGAGACCTAGTCTCAAAAAAAAAAAAAAAAAGAAAAGAAAAGAAAAGTGAAATTTATATATAAATAAATTATTTTTTTAAAAAGGCCCATAGAGTCAGCCTTGAGCCCCCGGGGGATAGACTCCCCACACCTGCTCTTTAAGTTTCCCGCCATTTCTGTGCCATTCATTCTTCTAGCCTCAAGGTCAAGCTTTTTCCAACACCTACTTGCTGGGGTTTAGCAGTGCTGTGGGGAGGCAAGGTGAAACCTGTGTCCAGATGGGGAGACACCTTAGGAAAGAGCAGCAGAATCGAGGAGGAGCCCGTCCCCAGACAGTATCAGGTGGTCTCAGAGCTGTGGCCACATTGGCACTGGTAAATAAATGTGAGGAGGAAACCTGCAAAAGTTAGGTTCCTGTTGGCTTTCTTCTAGGATTTCCTGCCATAAATTAGAAAAAAAAAAAGGGGGGGGGGAGGCAGGAAGGGTAATCCAGTAAGAGTCAGCATCTCATATTCCAGAAAAGAGGACTTGGAGTCATTGGAATGTGTATACTGACGACATGTGACCTCATTCTATAGTCTCAGTCTGATGAGGTCTTGGTTCCTTCTGGTTGGCCAAGTAGGCATAACTGGCATGCCATGCTTTGTGGCTTGAATAAATTTAGCCTCACTTTTCAATTTCCATTCATCACTTGGGCCCCCTGCCTGTCTTCAGTGGTAGGTAGGAAGTCCAGTATCTCCTTGGAGATCTTCCCATTGCAGGTTCAAATAGTCCAAGAGTGGAGGTGGAGTTCTGTAGTTCTGGCCAGGTCAGGGTTTAGGCTGCCAGGGGTCACTCCGAGAGTAAAGGAGACAAAGTTTGGATGGTCACCAAGGGCGAGGAAGCTGTACTCCTCAAGGCCTATTTGATTCCCCTCCCTTGCTGCGCAATATCAGTGTCTATTTATGGTGGAATGAGCCAAGTACTTCCTTCCTGACTTTTTTCTCAGAATTTGGAGACCTTGGCTAGCATTCAAAAGCTTACTTTTCATAAACACTAGTCATTAAAATATTATGATTCAGGCAACATGCTGATGAAATGGAATCTTAAGGAATAAAACTATGTAATCATGTTTAAAATATGTGGTTTTTTTTTTTGAGTCTAGGTCTTGCTATTTTTGCCCGTGGAACCGCAGGCTCTCGTTGCCCGGGGTACCACAGACTCAAGCAGTCCCCAGCCTCAGCTTCCCAGGTAACTGGGATTACAGGCGTGCAGCACCATGCCCAGCTATTTTTTGGGACTAAGTCTTACTATGTTGCCCCGAGCGGGACTCAAACCGCGACCCCCTAGCCCCAGCCGCTTCATGGGCTAAAACTTACAGGCACGCACCACTGCGCTCGGCTTGTATTTATAAGTCTTAATAATTGAAATTGCTCTTTAGAATAAGAATTGTCATGTCTTCCTTCTAAGGCAGGTAGTAAAATCTCCACATTTTTTTTTTTTTTGAGATGAGGTCTTACTACATTGCCCAGGATAGTCTCTTATACATGGACTCAAGTGATCCCCAGCCTCAGCCTCCCAAGTAGCTAGGATTACAGGTGCATGCCACCATGCACAATTGGAAATACATCTTTGTTTGGGTCCTTTATCCTCTTTAAGTCTATTGGGGAAGAAAAAAGGAAAAGAGATCTTGAATTGACACTCAGATTGGATCTGCAAGAAAAATCTCACAGGCAGACATATTTACTTATTTGCAAGTCAGGCCTAAGGTTGCTTAGGTTTAAGGACATCAGTTGTTTTGCATAATAGAGGTAAAGGAACTGAATTTCTAGGCGTTAAAGTAAGTATAGGTGTCAAAGTAAGTATAGAATTCTGAAAATTAGATAAGGAGAAAAGAAGGTTTTGGAGAGAAATGATCATCAAGTGCCCAGTGATGAATGAATGGGTAAACAAGAGGTGGTATCAAAGTACATGTGGGCATGCATGGGCATACATAGAGGAATACTATACAGTCATGAAAACAACAGTCTTACCTGTTACAGTTACATCCATGAAATTTGAGAGTTCATAAGCCAGATAGAGAGGACAAAAACTGTGTGATTTCACTTATATGTGGAGCTGAAAAGCAAGCAAAACTAAACTAAAATCATAGAGACAGCAAACAGACTTGTGGCTACCAGAGGGATGGAAGGTTGTGGGGGAGGGATTAAAATGTGTAAAAGGAATCAAGAGGCAAAAAATAAATAAGTTGAAGGGATGTAATGTGTAATATGGAGACTAGAACTTATAATACAGCTTTATGAATTGAAAGTTACTAAGAAAAGGTGGTAAATAGACAATGTGAAGGTCGTTTTACAATGTATACAAATGTCAAAGCATTATGTTGTACACCTGAAGCAGACAATGTTGTGTGCCATTAATGCTTCAGAAATAATAATAAAAGAAAGTATTGCTTTGGGTTGCTTGTATTTCTATGATGTAAACAATCTTCTTTCCCTTCCTTCTTCTTCAATAAAGTCTGCTACATACACAAACATCTTGGGTTAATAATTAATAAAATAGCACATTATATTTGCTGTGTATCATACGCTAGTCTAGGGGTTTCACACATACTAACTTATATTTAATCTTCATAAAAATTTTATAAGATCAGTATTATTCCATTTTTTAATGAATGAAGAAATTGAGGCACAGAGAGTAATTTTCCTAAATTCATTCTTTTTTTTTTTGGGGGGGGGACTAGGTCTCACTATTTTCGCCTGTGGAACTGCAGGCTCACATTGCCTGGGATACCACAGACTCAAGCAATCCCCAGCCTCAGCTTCCCAGGTAGCTGGGATTACAGGCGTGCACCACAACGCCCAGCTTTTTTTTTTTTTTTTTTTTTTTTTTTTGAGACTAGGTCTTGCTATTTTTGCCCGTGGAACCTCAGACTCACGTTGTCCGGGGTACCACGGACTCAAGCAATTCCCAGCCTCAGCTTCCCAGGTAGCTGGGATTACAGGCATGTGCCACCACGCCCAGCTATTTTTTTGGAACTAGGTCTCACTACGGGCCCCAGGCACCAAAATACCCTAGCCCCGGCCGCTTCATAGGCTGAAACTTACAGGCACGAACCACCGTGCCCAGCTGAGATCTAGTCTTTTAGAAATAAAATCAAAAAAAGAAAAAAGCTGGAGATAACTATCAATAGCGAGTTGGTGAACACAGGGAGGTTTATCCATACCATGGAATATAACTCAGCAGAATGAGTGTTTAACTGACACATCTCAAAACAACATGGGGTGAAAGAAGCTGGGCATAAAGAGTTTGTGTTGTGTGAGGTAATTCATATAAAATTCTAGACTGTAGGTTAACCGATAGTGACAAGGCCTGTGGACAGGTTAGGTGGGTGGGGAGGAGGGGGTTGAAGACAGGACTGTGAGGAAACTTTGGGGAGTGATGATGGATGGTGCATTATCTTGATGGTGGCTGTGGTTTCACAGGAGTATACACAGGCCAAAATTTGCTGAGTTGCATGCTTCGATATAAGCAGTTTATGTTATGTCGGTTCTGCCTCAGTTTAGCTGGAAAAAAAAAAGACAAAGAAGAAAGATGCATCAAAGGAAATACAGGAAACTGTCAACAATCATTACCTCTGAAGTCAGGACTGGGGAAGGTATGACGAGTTAAATTTTTTGTGCTGTTTAAACTTATGAAAAAAGCGAAAAAAAAATGGTATTAACAACTAAACCAGTCACGTGTAAAAGAAAAGATTCAGGCTGCTTTGAATCCAGAAGTGAATGAATTTGGAAACACTTTTCAAAATGGTTGCATGGAAAACCAAAAAAAAAAAGTTGCTGTCAGGAGGATTACTCAGAGGTGACCTAGTTACTGAGAACTGCAAAGGTTGAGCTGTAAACTTTCCTCAAGATTCCTTCACATTCCTCTTCCCTTGGGGTCAAAGTCTTTGGATTCAGCAGAAATCAGAGAATGCATTCTGCTTGCCTGGGCCTTTAGCTTAAGAAATGTGGTCATTGTTCTTTTTAAACCATATGTACTTAGTACTTCACCCATGCAAATCACCAGCATAGATACGTATTTTTTTTTCTTTTTAAAATAGTAAAAATATATATTAAATATATATCTATATATATATTTTACATATTTCACATCTTTGTGTTTCCTGGGGATCACCCACTACCTTCCCTCCCAGACTGCTCCCTCCTACTCCCAGAATGGATACCTATTATCTTTGTTGTCAATAGTAATGATTATTGTCACTAGTAGTGATCATTAAAGTGTTATTGTTGCAGCAAGGCACTCTGCTAAAGACTTTTGAGGCAATATCTTTTTTTAAATGAAATATCTTGTTTAATCCTATTGATACAGGGTAGTAATGCAATTAAAAATTGTATTGGCGGCCGGGCATGGTGGCGCATGCCTGTAGGTGGCAGCCTAGGAAGCCACTGCTGGAGTCAGGGATCGCGGTGCCTGCCAGGGGCACATAGAGAGACCTAATCCCCCAAAAAAATGGCTGGGCGTGGTGGTGTGTGCCTGTAATACCAGCTACCTGGGAAACTGAGGCTGGGGATTGCTTGAGTCTGTGGTACCCCGGGTAACATAAACCTGTGGTTCCATGGGCAAAAATAGCGAGACCTAGTCTCAAAAAAAAAAAAAAAAATTGTATTGGCACCAAAATACCCTGGTGGGTGGAGTCTGAAAAAACCAAGAGAGAAAATGGGAAGCAGAAAGAGAGGGCGTATTAAAAGGGAGAAGCTAGGAGAGAGGAAGGAGGCAAGAATGGTGGACTGAGAGAACAGGCCCACATGGCCTGGCCAGGAGAAGCCCCCTGGAAGAATGAGCTGGTTGGTGGTGACAAGGAGCCATGGTGACCAGAGAAGAGTAGCTGGTGTGGACCCTGTGGTACCGCAGCAAGGTGGCATAGTGAGCTGGTACCTGGATATGGCCAGGAATTGGGAAAGCTGATTTGTACATTAGCAATTGTGGAAGAAATCTGAAGAGTGTTGGAGAAGTGGGGCGGCTCAGGACACTAAATAGAAGTAAAGAGAAGACACTGGAGAAAAACAGAACTTTACAGTGCCTGCCTGGCAACTACTCCGCGCAGGTGATGTGGGACCTGTGGCTTGTTGGTTAGAGGCTTCTGCCCCTTTTGAAACCTGCTATCACTATCATCTAGGATATGGATCTTATTTTGAATCTTCATTTTTACAAATGGGGAAATTGAGGCAAAGAGAAGTTGAGGATCTTATCCAAAAGCTGATGAATGGTAGAGCTGGGATTTTAATCTAGGAGTCTTCCTCTAGAACCAGTTTATTCACCTGTCACTTTGTATCACCCCTCTAGCAATACTCAGGTAAAAAGACAGAGGCTCTGCTCTTGAGGTATTCATGGTCTGGGGGGCTAGTGAAGTTGGGGTGAGGAGACTAGCACAGGGCACATGAACCCCACTGAAGCATGGTGACCAGGTGAAGCATGATGACCTGAAATGTGCTGAAGCATGACCTAAGAGATGCAGCCTAGGGGGTCTAGATAAACAACCATAGCTGACTGACTCAGTTTACTGGTATGCATTCCAGTTTCTCCGTCAGTCTTCCTCATTTTGTCTTCCTCACATCAGGCCATGTAGTACCACGAATGGTAGCCCACCTAGAACACCAAAGCATGTAAAGTGTATATACACTTTACACTTCGGAAATTATAAACCCTTAACTTCGAAAGCTGGGCGTGGTGGCATGCGCCTGTAATCCAGCTACCTGGGAGGCTGAGGCTAGGGGCCGCTTGAGTCCATAGGGTTGATACAACCCTGGGCAACATAGCGAGACCTAGTCTCTAAAAAAAAAAATAAATAAAGGAACTCGTACAACTTAGCAAAAACAAAACAAGAAGTCCAGTCAAAATATGGAGAGAAGCCGGGCACGGTGGCACATGCCTGTAAGTGACAACTTATGGAGTCGCAGCTGGGTCTGGGAATCGCGGTTCGAGTCCCGCCCAGGGCAACACAGCGAAAGTAGCAAAACCTAGTCTCAAAAAAAAAAAAAAAGAAAGAAAAGAAAAGAAATGGGGAGAACTAAAAAGACCCTTCTCTAAAGAGGAAATACAAATGACCAACAGGCACATGAAAAAAGAGGAAATACAAATGACCAAGAGGCACATGAAAAAATGCACAACATCACTAGCAATCAGGAAAATGCAAATCAAAACCCACAATGAGCTACCACTTTACACCAGTAAGAAGGGCTCACACCAGGAAAACAGCTAGCAACACATGCTGGCGTGGATTCGGAGAGTAAGGAACACTCTTACACTGCTGGTGGGAATGTCAACTAGTTCAGTCACTGTGGAAAGTGGTGTGGAGGACCCTCAAGCTACTGAATATGGAACTACCATTTGACCCAGCAATCACTCTTCTGGGAATCTACCCAAAGGAGACCTCAATATTTATACAAAGGGACACCTGTACTCAGATGTTTACTGCAGCACTATTTATAATAGCAAGGACATGGAGACAACCCAAATGTCCCCAAACATGAATGGATGAAAAAGATGTGGTATATATACACAATGGAATATTACTCATCAATTAAAAATGACAAACTTAATGAATTTATGGTAACATGGATGGACCAAGAAGAAATCATATTAGCAGAAACAAGTCAGAAAGAAAAAGACAGAAACCAAATGGTTTCACTAATATATGGTATGTAGGAAAAACAAAGAAAAGGCCAGGAGGAAAAGTCAAAACAAACTAACGAAGGCCGGGCATGGTGGCACATGCCTGTAGGTGGCAGCCTAGGAAGCCACGGCCAGGGCCAGGGATCACGGTTCGAGTCCTGCCGGGGACAGGTAGCAAGACCTAGTCCCAAAAACATGGCTGGGTGTGGTGGCGCATGCCTGTAATCCCAGCTACCTGGGAAGCTGAGGTTGGGGATTGCTTGAGTCTGTGGTACCCGGGCAACGTGAACCTGCGGTTCTACGGGCAAAAATAGCGAGACCTAGTCTCAAAAAAAAAAAAAGAAACAAACAAAAAAACCAAGCTAACAACCAAACTAAAGTACACAACTAGGGGTGGGGGATGAATGGGAGTGATCAGGGAGGGGAGGTGGTGGGTGAACCCTGGGACCCCGGGGAATGCAAAGATGTGAAATATATATACATATATATATATTTATTTTTAGTTTTTTAGAGACTAGGTGTTGCTCTGTTGCCTGGGGTAGCCCTGAACCTAGACTCAAGTGATCCCTAGCCTCAGTCTCCCAAGGCTGGGATTACAGGTGCACACCACAACACCCAGCTATTTTTGAGACTAGGTCTTGTTATATTGCCTGGGGTAGTCTTGAACCTGTGGACTCAAGCAATTCCTAGCCTCCACCTCTTGAGTAGCTGGGATTACAGGTAAGTTGTGTTTTTTTTTTGAGACTAGGTCTTGCTATTTTTGCCTGTGGAACCACAGGCTCTTGTTGCCCGGGGTACCACAGACTCAAGCCATCCCCAGCCTCAGCTTCCCAGGTAGCTGGGATGACAGACGCACGCCACTACGCCCAGCTATTTTTTTGGAACTAGGTCTCGCTAGGGGCCCCAGATGGGACTCGAACAGTGATCCCTAGCCCCGGCCGCTTCATAGGCTGAAGCTTACAGGCACGAGCCACTGTGCCCAGCCTATTACAGGCAAGTTATTTAAAAAACAAAACAAAACAAAAACACCCTTAATTTCCTAGTAGGGGTGCTCAGCCTTGGGCTACGAATCTGCTGAGTCAGTATGGTTGCTAATAAACCCTGTTTCTCACCAGCCTTGGTGTCCTCATTCCCTGAATGCTAGCTTTCACCACCACTAAGAGCACTTTGATGAAGGGGTACACAGAATATGATGACAAGACCAAAACAGACCCCTGACTCCATTCAGGAAAGTGGGGGTAGTGGCACTGGAGTTTGACCTTGAAGAACAGAGGGAGTTTGCCATTTGGAGAAGGAGGAAAAGGTGTGGCCCCGAAGGGAACCACACTGGGGAGTAAAATATGGAAGCAGATCAGATTAGAAGAAAAGCAAACATGACTGCCCTTTGAACTCTGCAGGGCCACTGCTCTGTGGATTTTGTCTATCCATGGATTCCACATTCAAGGATTCAACCAACCGTGGATGTCAGTGGATGGATCTGAGGATGTGAACTCCTGGAGAGGGAGGATTAACTCTTAAGTGACTGGTGATTATTGGATTGCAGGGGTGGAGGGCCTGGGTGTCCTGACTCCTGCATGGCTCAAGGGTCAAGTGTAGTTTGAAGAAAGAATAGATTGGTGCAGTGGGAGATGTGAATGGAGCCAACTTGTGAGAAGTCTAGATTGGAGCTGACGAGCCATGGAAAGTATGTGAGCAGAGTAACAGGGTCAGAACTACAGAAAAAGATAGTGCAACTCCAGCCCAACAACTTTTTCTTTTTTTTTTTTTGAGCCTAAGTCTCACTGTGTTGCCCAGGGTAGTCCTGATCCCACGGACTCAAGCGATCCCAGCCTCAGCCTCCCAGGTACTGGGATTACAGGCACCCAGCTGCTTTTTCAAGACCAGGTCTTACTATGATGCCTGGGGTAGTCTTGAACCCGTGAACTCAAGTCCCTGGCCTCTTTACCTCCCAGCACTTGAATTACAGATGCATGCCACCATCTCTGGCTAGACCCCAACAACTTAATAAGGCTTTTGCTGTAAGTTTGAAGAGACCCTGAATGCAAACTGATTGTATCTCTGAAAGAAGAGAAGCAAAGACTCTGTCATTATTTATTTGTTTTTGCTTAAGTCAACTGCAGGCTGCAGGTTCTAGGAGGGGGAGAGGAAGGTCCAGAAAAATATTGGCTATGTTCCTATCCAATAGGACAAAACACAGGTATGCCTCCTTGACCCATCAGCATGGCCACTTACATGGGCTGGGCACGGTGGCGCATGCCTGTAAGCAGCAGCCTAGGAGCCGCGGTGGGGACCAGGGATCGTGGTTCGAGTCCCGCCAGGGGTACGTAGCGAGACCTCATCCCCCAAAAAATAGATGGGCATGGTGGTGCGTGCCTGTAATCTACCTGGGAAGATGAGGCTGGGGATTGCTACCTGGGAAGCTGAGGTTGGGGATTGCTTGAGTCCGTGGTACCCCAGGCAACGTGAGCCTGCAGTTCCACGGGCAAAAATAGCGAGACCGAGTCTCCAAAAAAAAAAAAAAAAGATCATGGTTACTTACATAAGGAAGTTCACTTTGTGAACTACAGAAGGAAGTTCATCCTTGCTTTCAGTTGCAGCTAACAGAAAATAGACCTGAGCGGGGAATTTATCAGCTCATGATGCTCAAAAGTCCAGGGAAATGAGATGAGGCTTGATCTAACAGCAAGATAATGTCTTTCCTGTGTTCTTACTCAGGCTGACTCCCTTTAGGAGTCTCAACATGACTAAAAACAGTTCCCAGGGCTACCTGCCAGCAGTGAGGAGAGCCACCCTGATTACACCAGCTTTGCTCACAGACTTTAAAACAATCATCAACCTTAGCCTTGAGGTGTACCTGCTTGCCTGCCCCCCTTCGCCCACCCCCCTCCACCCCAAGATGCCAGAGAAGGTGTCAGCTTCCCTAGGATTACATAGAACTCCAAATGTAAAACAGCATTTCTGGGAAAGCAGTAAGGGGGCAACCAGTAACTATTCCCAGAACAGATTAGGGAGATTCACAGCACTGGCTCAACTAAAGCCTTGATCTTCAGAGCCTCAGTGATTCTTAGGAGTGCCCCTCCCCACCCCCCCAAACTTCACATTCATTGCAGCCTCTGTTTAATCCAAAGAGTCTCAACACCTTCAGATATTCTGGTTTCACTGGCTCAGAAATAAACATTTTTGAATGGGTGAGGGACCAGATAAAGATCCTGCCCATACATCTAGGTGGGATGCAGGAGAAGGAACATCGAGAAAGATGAAACATACTGGACTGGAGAAACAAGCATGGTAGGGCCAGGCATGGTGGCGCATGCCTGCTGGCGGCAGCCTAGGAAGCTGCAGCAGGGGCCAGGGATCACAGTTCAAGTCCTGCTGGAGGCACATAGCGAGGTGTAGTCCCCCAAAAATAGCTGGGCGTGGTGGCATGCGCCTGTAATCCCAGCTACCTGGGAAGCTGAGGCTGGGGATGGCTTGAGTCAGTGGTACCCCAGGCACCGTGAGCCTGCGGTTCCCTGGGTAAAATAGCAAGGCCTAGTCGCAAGATAAAAAAAAAACAAACAAGCATGGTAAAGACCTATCACAGAACTGCACCTACTGCCTCATCAGGAATGGATGAACCAAGACCCCATTTCGGGCCGGGCACAGTAGCGCGTGCCTGTAAGCGACACTTTATGGAGTCGCGGTGGGATCTGGGAATCGTGGTTTGAATCCCGCCCAGGACAACACAGGGACACCTAGTCCCAAAAAATAGCTGGGCCTGGTGGCGCGCACCTGTAATCCCAGCTACCTGGGAAGCTGAGGCTGGGGATTGCTTGAGTCTGCAGTAACCCGGGCAATGTGAGCCTGCAGTTCCACAGGCAAAAATAGTGAGACCTAGTCTCAAAAAAAAAAAAAAAAAAAAAAAAAAAGAGGCAGCAATATGCATGGAGAATGGACTGGAGAGGGCAACCAGCAACGAGAGGACATTGATAAACCCCAAATGAGCATGGCCAGGCTGCCCAATGCAAAGCTAAGGCTGCAAACCTTCAAGCACGGTTGTCCATGCCCCAGGAACACAGTCCCTCACCTATGGACACAACCACAGAAAAAGAAGAGACCAATGGACTCAACTAAATCAACAACAACAAAAAAACCTAGAGGCTGGGCATGGTGGCGCATGCCTGTAAGCGGCAGCCTAGGAAGCCGCGGCTGGGCCAGGGATCGCAGTTTGAGTTCTGCTGGGGGCACGTAGTGAGACCTAGTTCCAAAAAAATAGCTGGGTGTGGTGGCGCATGCCTGTAATCCCAGCTACCCGGGAAGCTGAGGCTGGGGATTGCTTGAATCTGTGGTACCCCGGGCAACATGAGCCTGTGGTTCCACGGGCAAAAATAGCAAGACCTAGTCTCAAAAAAAAAAGAGAAAAAAGAAAAAAACCAGAGAGGAGTCTGAGTGAACAGAAGGGGTGTCAGGGGATGGGGGAGGGGAGGGAAGACATCCCAGCAACAATTTATCTATGTAAGAAATTTAAAAAATGAATAAAACAAAAATCCATCCATCCATCCATCCATCCATCCATCCATCCATCCATCCATCCATCCATCCATCCATCCATCCATCCATCCATCCATCCATTCATTCATTGAGACTAGGTCTCGCTATGTTGCCTGAGTTACCGCAGACTCAAGTTGCCCAGAGTACCACGGATCAAGCAATCTCCAGCCTCAGCCTCCCAGGTAGCTGGGATTACAGGTGCCCGCCATGGCACCTGGCTGCTTTTATGAGATTAGGTCTCGCTATGTTGCCCTGGGTAGTCTTGCACCTGTGCACTCAAGCGACCCCAAGCCTCTTGCCTCCAAGAGCCTGGACAACAGGCTCCCGCCACCATGCCTGACAAAAGATGAAAATTAAAAAAAAAAAGAGAGGCAAACATTTTTGTTTTCAGCTCACTCAATTCTAAGGTGCAGCCAGGACTGGGAAGCAGGGGTATGACCTTTCATGATGCCATCTCTTCTGTCAGGTGCTCATGTTTCATGTACAGCTGAGCCACAACGATGCTGAACAAGTAAGATAGCAAACATAGTAAAAAACTACCGCTGAGGCTCATATTTCAGGCATTTTTGCAGGATGCCTTGAATTCATGACCTCACTTCCTCACCATCTTAGGAGATAGAGAATCTTTTTTTTTTTTTGAGACTAGGTCTCGCTATTTTTGCCTGTGGAACCGCAGGCTCACGTTGCCTGGGGTACCATGGACTCAAGCAATCCCCAGTCTCAGCTTCCCAGGTAGCTGGGATGACAGGCATGCACCACCACACCCAGATATTTTTGGGACTAGGTCTCGCTTTGTTGCCCAAAGCGGGACTTGAACCGCGATCCCTAGCCCCAGCCACTTCATAGCCTGAAGCTTACAGGCACGAGCCACCGTGCCCGGCTAGGAGATAGAGAATCTTATTTCTTTTTTCGCTGTGAAAAAGCCTCCAGGATTAGAGGATCTGATTATCCAAGGCTTGGATCTAGTATGTAGCTAGGTTAGAACTTGAAGGCTTGGGCTTGTGTAACCAAGATTCTGTACACTAGCTGTTGTTAAACACTGTCTGTTCGTGATTACACGAAGCCTCATTCATTCTTCATTTCTTAGTCTTTTTGGTCCATGACTCACTTGTCAGGGATTTGTTGGGACCTGCCAGGGCCATGGACCACATTTTATGTACATTGTATTATGCACGAAGGCATTACATCTGCTTGATAGCTCTAGGCTAAATGGAGTGTGATCTGAATGTGTGCTTGCAGATTGTACATCGTGTACTTGGAATTTATGTCACACAACTACGTAATTTACACACATATAAAAGTTGTGGATGTAGCATAAGGAAGAAAACATCGATTTTATCTCATTTTTGGCTACCACTGTGAACTTAGGCAAATCACTCAATTTGTTGAGTCTCCAAAATGGGGAGACAATACTTGCTTTTCTTTCTCCTTCCTTCCTTCCTTCCTTCCTTCCTTCCTTCCTTCCTTCCTTCCTT